>CABFOQ010033588.1:14792-32468 GCA_900660455.1 Gephyroberyx darwinii
AGAAAGCAAAAATGTTCACAGATGGAGGATGGAGGTCCTCCTACCCGTGTGATGTGAGAAAGTTTGTGAACTGGCTTTGTAAATTAATACCCACACCCCCACCACACACACACACACACACACACACACACACACACACACACACACACAGTAGTTATGTACATGATGGTATTATCCAGCCAGGCGGTGATATATCTTGGTGAGACACCAGCCCATAAAGCTGCAGGGACATGCAGTCCTCTCCTCTCCCCTCTCCTCCTTCTCCCTCTGCTCCCCTCCAGTCACATGCAGTAACAGCCGGCCCTGATTCACAGCATTCAATTTACACTGGCTCGTAACAGGAGGTGATGGGCTCTTGGAGGGCGGAGGAGGGCTAACGGTGGGTTTGGAAGGAGGGAGGAACAAGAGAGAGCAGGAGGGCAAAAAAGGTGGGCGAGCGTGGCGGTAATGACCGCTGGTAATGATAAATGATTCAGAACATTAGGGTTTTAAAGATCTATTAATCCCAATCAACTTTAACTTCATTAAAATGTGTGTGAGGAAGTGAAACCGTCAACGTCTGAAACCATTACAGGTTGGGATGATGAGAAGTCTGAGAGACAATTGGGTTTAGCTGCAACCTCGGTGCCCTCTCAGGCAGTCTCACTCACCCCCACGCTCCGAGGCTGCATGAATACCATGGATGACGTACTGAGTATTTGTGTGTGTGTGTGTGTGTCCATGTATGTGTTATTCCTCTTTGTGTCTTGGTGTGTGTGTGGGTGTGTGTGTGCTTGCAAGCCTGTGTGCGCGTGTGTGTCTGTGTGCATATATTTGGGTGTCAGCGCGGGAGCTGAAATCCGAAGAACAAGCCGACCCCAATCCTATCCCCCGTATGAATATGTATCGTTCCAAATCCTGATCCATATCTGCATGATATGATTCTGAACTCTGCAGTCCAAATCCCCCTTTTCCACTCTGCATGCCATGCTATGCATATATAAACATATAAATCTGATATGGTTCAACAGCAGTACTACATCTGACAAGAGCATATTTATGGTTATTGAAAATGGTCAAGGTATCATGCATTTCTCGTACATAGATCGCTCTCAAACCAAAATAACAAAGAAAACTCTCAAAGCAGTTTTGCAGAATGCTGAACTTCTGAACTTAACATGGGTTTTTATCATTGAAAGCGTGGTAATATACTAAGGTCAAACCTGGCCCACTGGTACCTCCCCTTAGTAACAGCAAACAAGAATATGTAAAGTGCAACTCATCCATTCTTCATCCTTTATTGATTTATTGCATTCAAAATTCTGCATGCATGTAAAATCTGTAAACGTGCTAGTAATATTACACGCGCTCCTTAGTACTCAGCTCTAGCATGGTCTCTAGGCATGTACTACTTGATATTGCTCCCCTGCTATGGGCTTTAGAGTGATGTGCATGGTGGGAGGTAGTGAACAAATAGTGTAACATCTAAAACATAAGCCCGCTGGCATGACCACTCATCTACTCATATGATTATATCAATAGCTTTTTGAATGAGCAGCGTACGCTTTTTCAACTTGCTGTGAGAGTCGGCTGATATTTAACGTGCAGGCCGGGATGCGTGCTGTCAAATGGAGAAGGTGATAAAATGAAGTTCTTGCCATCAGCATGACAGACGGATATACATTGTGTCCACGGACACACCAGAGGGGGGATACGCTGCCTCACTGCCGGGAGGTTAGTATGTGTACATGTATTCCACGTTTCACGTTATTTGGATAATTGATTGCATGTGTAAATGACAAGGGTTTTGCACACATATCATTCACAGGTGCATGGCCTGCTGAGTGAGGCCTGATCTTTTGACATATCCGCATATGGGAATGATGGATACACGCGCGGGCCAGATAGTTGACATTCACGTTGTGCTGATAATTCATGAGCTTCATTGTGCATGGATCTCCCTACACTCCCTGAGATTGACAGAGGAGTGGAGCGCTGCGTTGGGAAGATATTTAGCATGTGCTCTGTGTGTGTGTGTGTGTGTGTTTTCCAAACGGTCAGTGACACCCACTACGGCTGATTCATATTCACAGTGTACATTTGTGTCACGCAGGTAATGGTTTGTGATGCTTGCTGGATCATTGAGATTCATACTGTGCGCGGTGCTGTACCCGCAGACTCGTCAATAGACCGATAGGGGAGGGAGTGGAGGATGCGGGGTGGAGAGAGAGAGGGACCGAGAGGAGATGTGGCTGTCGTCTCTGTCATTTCTTACTTGGAGAGGAACACCCTTGGGACCCCCCTTCACTCGCGAATGGACAGTACACACACACACCCACACACCCACAGTGCAGTGGCAAACCAATGAGACAATGTCCATATCAATGATATGTGCCCATCAGGTGGGCCACCCCTGCTGACATATTGGCGGGCCTGCCATGCAAGGTGAAAATTGTTTTTGACAAATATTTGCAAGCCACTTCACAATTTCTCCCTTCCCAGCATTCACAATCCATGGCCGCCGGGGAGAAGAAGAACATAGAGACAGAATAGGAAAGGTAGAAATAGAAAATAAGTGAGGTACAGAATAGAGTTAAGGAATGGAGAGATGAGCTACAGAAATGAGGTGGCTCGTGAAAACAGACAGAAATAAAGTGAGATTGCATCAGAAATTGTTTAGTTTGTTTGTTGAGAACACAACGAATCCACCAACTCTGTCTCTAGCTAAGCTCTGAATAAGAGGTCCACCCCCCCCACCCCCCTATCTCTCTCTTCGTCTCTTTTTCTCCAATGTCTGAACACTCCAGAAGGATACATGTAATTCCTGCAGAGATTTGATGCTTGCAGCACCCTGACTTACTCTTCTGAGGTGCACACACACACACACACACACACACACAAACCACACCAACTTACCCCTATGAAGCTATTGGTTTAGAGCAGGAACCCTAACCCCTCCTGGCAGCATCGATGTTTATATTCTCTTAGAAGGGGTTTTACAACACATCATATTTCCAAACATCTCAATGGCCTCCTTATTTTAGAGGCTGCTTTAGGTCAAAGATGAGTGATAGCAAATGGAATAGAACTGAATCACCAGTAGTAAATTCTATATTGTTTGTTGTAAACATTGTTTGTTGTATTTCTGCATCTGTACCCAAGTCTGGAAATCTGTATCATATCTGTAAATACTGTTAATATCTTAGAATATGTAGTCAAATGTATTCAACTATCGACATTTTGGTTCAATTCACACATTCTTGAAGAGTTCTTGGACCAAAATGCATCATTACAAATATTTTTAAAATACATGTAAAACTGTTGTTAAGCTTTCACATATTTGTGGTCCTTGTGTCAAAAGCTGGGACAATATGTTTCATATTGAAAACTCAGTTCAAATCAACAGAGACTAGATTTGTAAGTGTGAATACAAGATTTTAAGGGATAGTGAATATAAATTCGGTGAGCGTTGGCGGTGCGTCCAGCTGAAGTCAATATTCATGGATCAAAGGAGAACCCCTTGAATCTGAACCCCCCCCCAGACTGCTCTTCAATTGGGTAGAATGGATCCACTGGCGACCAACTGGGACCTGGCACTGGTGGTGGGGCCCAGCAGCAATGCAGCCTGAAATGATGGACACGGATGGGGCAGGTATATAGGGATGTGGCACTTTGAATGGGATGTGACAGTTTGAATGGGATGTGGCAGTTTGAATGGGATGTGGCAGTTTGAATGGGATGTGACAGTTTGAATGGGATGTGGCAGTTTGAATGGGATGTGGCAGTTTGAATGGGATGTGACAGTTTGAATGGGATGTGACAGTTTGCAGCTGATTGAATAACAAGCCAGGCCAATGGCCTTCCTGGTTGAACTTAAGCTAAACTTCATTTAAATCACTTATACAAAGTCAGAAGTGGGGCAACACTGGATTTGGTGACTCATTTTTTGCCTATGGGGGCAAAGTTTAGTAATAACTGTCAGAACAATGAAAGTGAGACAGCATGCTGTCTACTGTACGTCTATGTCGATGTCTATAGGGGCACATGGGTCATCCAGGGAGTACAACTAACTTACTGTAAATGTAAAAGTTGACATGGCTAACATAGGATGGGAATCAAGTGGTGAATGAGTGTACACCCCATTAATGTGTTTTTTCTGTTTTTTCCATTTAGCCCCACCTCTCTTTGTCTGTTGCTACATGTGGACACTAATGACTAAATAACAGTAATCAGTAACACAGACTCTCTTATTTCCCAACATTTAATCAACTATGGTTGCTTCTCACTACTTTTGTCTAACTTGATTTTCCCTTTCCTAGCCTTTCAGGAGCAGCTTTTTTGTTAGGACATATCATTCATTAGCTGATTATGTTGATAATTTAAAATTCTTTGTATATATTTATGTATTGTAATACTGTTTTCATTAAAAGATCTTGAGCATAATGTCAGAGTAGGCCACTGTAGAATCATTCTCAGCACACTAATCTAGGTTTAATGCAATGGTCACCCTGCAGCACCTGTACTCGGCTGAGAAGCATGTTCATTCAGACAGAAGAAATACTTTCCATTGTATTGAAGGGGACAAGTGTTTCTTTTCAAACTCCAATATATCCATTTTGAAAGAAAATAAAAGGTTACCTAACATCCACTGCTCAACATTATTCCGTTAGTGAACTTTACTTTCATTCCAGCAATCATTCAGTCAGAAAAGGGATCACATTTTTAAAATAGTGGAAAATAAACTCTTCATGTAACCTTTAAAGGAATAAGCCACTCTAAAACACGATGTACCTGTATTTCTGGGTCTATTTTTTGTTTGGTGGTGTATTTTTTATATTCCTCCTATTATTTGGCCAAATGTAGCTGTCATTTGAGCACAGCAACAATGGAGTTTAATAAGAGATACATTTTCAACAACCGAAAACCTCAACGGTAAACATCTGGTTTTAGTGTCATTTAGACTCAAAGCACAAGGACTTCTATCTAGACTCACTAGGGAGAAATCATTGTAGAAGAGGAGGAGACACCAATTTCTCCACCGACAGTATTCTCAACGGTCTGCAATGCAGTGAAGAGTTTTTTCATTTTACATAAGGGGCACAACTCTCCTTTTTTTCTCCACTGACAACAACAGTTAGTGCTACTGCTATCTTTCTCTCCACCGACAAATAAAACCCACAGCTGCTGCTGCATTCAGGTCATATGAGAGTTAGCGTAAATACGAACTTCCTACTGGGAAAAAAATGTTTACGTCAACCTCTTAGCGGTAATTCCTAAAAGTAGGTAGAAATAACCAGGCCCCCCAGGAGTCTGTGGTACAA
Source organism: Gephyroberyx darwinii (assembly GCA_900660455.1). Taxonomy (NCBI): domain Eukaryota; kingdom Metazoa; phylum Chordata; class Actinopteri; order Trachichthyiformes; family Trachichthyidae; genus Gephyroberyx; species Gephyroberyx darwinii. The sequence continues at coordinate 20,093 of CABFOQ010033588.1, forward strand.
AAACTCAAATTCTGCAGTAGGCTTTTAAAATTCTGCGATTGAAAAATTGCGATTTCTGCAATATTCTGCGGACATTTAAAAAACACAGTTTTGCCTTGATAGTGGTTGTTATGGTCCTCTATCTTTTAAGAGCATTCGTTTTGCATGTGAGATGGTGGCTGACAGCCGGTGGCTGAAACGGTCATCAATTGTTGACCTTCGACGGCGGTGTACTTATGCAATAATCCACAACAGACCTGGTATGTGGAATTTATTTTAGATCACAGTTAAGGTGCGTTATCTGCCAGCAAGCTGCAGCAAAGCTTTTATAAAACTGCAATATGTCCATAGATTGTCATATATTTTCATTATACAATATCTTATATTTTACTTAAGAAATGACAAAAATTCCATTTTGTGACAAAGTTGTCTGAAGCAATGACCAAAATGAATCTCTGAGCTGCAGAGAATATTTCTGTTTTTTTTTTCCATTAGGCCGATATTTACGGCGGAGTAATACAGAGCGATTGCCATGGTAATATAGGATATATACCACAGCTATCGACCAATCAGAGGGCTGGATTCAACCAACCCACTTTATAAAACATCATTGCACACTGTACAAAACAGCTTTCTACCATCCTCATGGATATCTTCATAAGACTTGGCTATAAGACAGGGATATTTCCAACCTTTGTTTGACAATGTAATTTGTTAACAAGTTGTTCCTATGGAGATAACTAGCAATAGCCAAGGGCTTCCCAACGAATTGAATGTGTGAATTTGAGGGTGGAATTTTCCTTTAATGAAGCGTAGGAAGAGTAGGGCCACTGCAGTGAAATAGTGGCAGGCAAAGCAAAAGTTGTTATGGGGGTACATAACTGTCTCTTTTCATCAGTACATAATAACAAAATAACCTTCCTCCTGGACAATGGTTGCAGTGTGTCATATATATCCTACTGCACTAGGAACCAAGAGCTGAAAAATGATGGGTGAGTCACTGTCAGGAAACAATTATCACAATGCACCTTTGGAAAAGAAAAACTTTACAAATATAATAATAAGATAGTTTCACAGCAGTATATAGTATCTAGTAGTATATAGTTTCATAGTTTGCATCATGGTGGATCATATGAGGTAAAAAGCCTTAATATTGTACACACCCCTGAAAAGATTAGCAGCAGCTTTGACTGAAGCTATGAGGATCAAAATATAAGATATATAGAAAGCAATATGAAGCCGTTCACCCTCACTCCCTTCTATGAAATTATACCCATGAAGACAAACAAGTGATGTTTTATTATCAATTCCCATGTGGTGCTTTTACCACACTGTAACTCCACCTCTTTCTTAAGATCTGTCTTAAAATGGATCAAAATTAATGGACTAGATTCAAACTTGTGGTGTTTGCCAAAGCAAGACACATTGCAGTAGATACAGTACTGCCATAGACAGCAGAGGATAAAAATAATGCTATCACTGCTTTAATGCTTCACGGCTTTAAAATAAAAGCTTCCGTGCATGTAGGATTAGCCACTCGAGCAGGCTTTCCCTTGCAGATTTGCTCTGAGATGAAAAGATGTGGTTGGCCCTTGCCAGTTGAGATTCTTGTTGCCAGAGTGGATGATTATTATTTTAAAACAAGCTGTCTTCCTGCACAGGCATTTGAAATAATTCATACCCTTGTGAGTGAAGAAAAACAGTGTGTAGCAACGACTAAAGACATTGTCACTGAGTTTCCCCCGGAAGAGTAGAGATATCAGTGATTCAACTAGCAATGTGAGCGTGTGATCTGTGTCTGAGGGTCAGCCGGGTTGTCATCTCTCCGAGCAGCCGGGGTCTCTGATCTTTACCTCATGCCTCCATGCGTACACTGATGGGCATTTCTTTTTCACTGCTTGTGTTCCTCATTTACGGCTTTTATCCTCTCTCTTGCCTTTTCCCTCCCGTGTGTTTACACACATCCACGCTTCTCCTGTCCGTTACCCCTTGAGCACAGTTTTCACTTGATTTTTTTCCCCCTCCCAACCACACGCTGCTGATCAACCTCTTGTGCCTCTCTCTTTCTGTCCTTCCCCTCCCTTTTCTTTCCCCGTGCCATCTCATCTTTGTCTGACGTAAAATGGTTTCATTCTAATCTGAACCCATCTCCATACTCCACTCCTCTCCACTCGGTCCTCGTCCCTCCCGCTCTGCTCGTGGCCCCTGCGGCGACATAATTTAATATTCCGAGTGTCATGGTAAAGAGAGAGGGGGCCGGGGTTGTCAGCGCAGCGCGAGGGCCCATTGATTTAGCGTTAGCATCACAGAGGGAGCATCTTTCTTTATTTTATGAGCAGACAGGCTATGGTCAATCTGATGCGGTGACAGGGGAGGTGGGGCAATACTGCTCGAATAAATAGCTGGAAGTTAGAAGGAAGGAGGCTTTTTTCATCTTGTGTGTATTTATACTCTCAGCAAATCCAGGCACCTTTGTGTTAAAGTAATTGAGAGGTTATGCGATTCATTATCTCAACTGTCTCATTATTAGCACTTTTTCTCATCTCTAATTACTTAGTGTCTGCTGCCTGAGCAGTAACCGACAGAGCTAAATGCAATGTCTGTTAAGCATTGTGGTTAATGTATGTGTTTAACAACAGCTAAGTGCTGCAGTCGGGCCCTGAGCAATCATTGGGGTTTGTGGCTAGATTGAAATGGGTTTGGTTTATTAAAAGGCCTATTCCTTTACACGTTATGCCACCTTTCTCTCTCACTGACATGGAATCAGGCCTTCACCACACCTTAGTCCAGTCCTACCTCGAACCTGTATGAGCAAATCAATGTATTGATCTGCTAGTTGATAATTATGTGATTGCTGAAGGAAAGCATCATTGCACTATTGCTCTTATTTTTTATTATATGTTTTATTCTTATCATTCACCACCGGTGACTGCTCAAGGTTAAGCACAAAGCACCGAGTTGCTTTTCATGTCTGTTATGGTCCAACTAGTTCCTCCCTGAGTTTCCTTCAGTTCCTATAATACATTGAATTACAGAAGCAAGACACCATCGATATGCTGTTTCCGTGAAGAAAACACAAATCTCACTCAGCCAATTACTTACAGACCATTACTTGTCACTTCATGATGGCCAAAAAGAGAGCAAAGCCTAATTGTCCCCAGTCAACACACAGTCAAGTAAACTACGTCTGGAACATTGACTTTGAATTGATGACTCTAATATATCCTCCATCCCCACTTTCAACAGCCTTCATAGTATTGCTTAGACCGAGTCCAGCTTTTGTCTTCCATTGTATGAATGCGTCTCTCGGGAATGCCAGTGGGGTAGAGTGGGTGGAGGAATAGGTCACATAGTATATGATTGGGGTTGTGTGTGTAGTACTGCGTGTCAGTGATGTATAGTGTGTCAGTGAGACCTGTGGGAGGGTAGTATGGATCTGTGAGGAGAGAACGCTGTGGCTGTGGGCCTGCGTGATGAAATTACAAGTGCTGGGAATTGATCATGTTGAGTGTGAGTTGAGTTGGACATTTTCAGAGACCCCATTGTTGTAAGATGCTGCTAACCCCCATGAAATGTCTGTAAATCTGCTTTAATTAATGACGGCAATACGGTCACGCTATTTGCCCTCCGTCCGAATTTCCTAAGCCTTAACAGGACTTCATGGTATTGCTTAGACCATGTCCAGGTATTGATGTCCATTGTGTGATAGATTCTCTGGGGAATGTCAGTGGAGACTAAAAGGTACAGTAGGTGGAGCAATATGTCACGTAGCGTGTGATTGCGTGTGTGTGTGTGTGTGTGTGTGTGTCACGTGGCTGTGCAGGGATTGATCCACTGATATGATGTATACGTGTATCCTGTGAGGTACGGGTCCAAGGTTTTAGGCTGAGAGCTGTGTAATTCATTACAACTACATGAGTGTGCATTCAAGTGTGTGTATTTGTGTGTGTGTGTGTGTGATTCATAAGATGGAGCTCGGCCGGGTATGAGGGAACTCATTAGACTCCTGTCGTCTCGCCTCCCGGTAGGAAAAATACCTGGCATCTGGGAGTTCATATTCCCTCGTCTTTACAACCCTCTCTCTCTCTCTTTCTCTCTCTCACTCACTCTGCCTCTCAGTTTTTATTGCTTCCACGCACTGCGCCACAAACTCCAAGAGCAATCACCAATCAATCTTGTACACTCATCCAACCCACTCTTTGCTCCTAACTACCCCCTGCCTTCTGTTTTTCCTTCTCCACATGCTCTGCTCCTCTTCAGGCACGTTTTAACACCTCTGCTGCTGTTGTATTTTCTTTAATCCCAAAGAGGCTCATCATACTCATCGCCCCATCCTTCTTTAATCATTGTCATCCATGCATTCTTCTCATCCTCCTTCCTTCATCCAAGTCATCTGTCACTCTTCAGCCTTGTCTCTTCCTCACTCCCAAGTGATTGCTTGGCACTGCTGATTGTATGACTTTGACACCTCTTTCCCCCTGCCCTCCTCTCACCTACACCATATGTATAATTTCCCTTTGTAGCCGTAGAGCTCCTGTCTGCCCGCACGAGTCATGTCACACAGGTTTAGTGTGGAGATAAACGGTATGAAACAGCTTTTTCATGACAATCACATCCCACAAGAAACAGAGGAAGAAAGCCAAAGAACAATGAAGAACAACATAGAAGCAATTTCTGAATCTGTAACAGCACCACAATGTCTTTACCCAGAGAGGAATTATTTTGGAAAATAATAATAGCTAGTCAGATCTGATGTTTGATGTAAATAATGGACATTTCAGTACTTACAGGGAACAAATGTATGATGTGGAACTACCACACTAAAATGGATACCACTGAACATGTTTTTCCTCTTTCTGGCTCTTTCCTCACTCTACTAGGTTTAATTCCACTATTCCTTTTCTCCTCTCCACCCTTTGCCCCCCCATCTTCTCTCCTCTAACCCCTCTATCCTCCTCGGTGCCCTCTCTTTAGCTGCTGTGCTCCGCAGGGTAATGGTGCTTGTTGTCTGGAGTCTGCTCCATCAATATGTGGCCCCTCCGTCTGGACTGGGAGGGTGAGTCTGGGTTTACACTCCCGGCCCCTACTCGCGTCTCCACGCCTCACTCATCAGCCTATCCTCCCCCACCACCTCCCCTCTCTCTCCTGGCTCACCAGTCTGTCTGCGGCCAAACAGCACAGTCCAGCTGAAAAAATAGGCAGTACAAGTAGCAAAAAATCAGTACCCGTGAAACATATTTTTGTCAGACCATTCCTGCCTTGTTATGACTGAAAACATTGCAACATTCACTACCGGGCTGGATCAGCAGTTCATTAGAAGGGTAGCAAGTCTTTGGTGAAGATTGGGACCTCTGCAATGGTTACAACTGCAGCATTATAAACAGACTATTATTTGAAACGGGAGTGCCAAAATACCTTCAAGTATCACAGTTATAACAACATCAAACAAAGAATCCCTTAGTGTGTCTGCAAACTGTGGACCCCACAGTGAGACCGCCCCAAAGTTATCACCTGCAAGCCACACAGGGAGAGGAACAAAGCATGCCAGGCACATAAAGAGAAGTCATAACCATTAAAGTCAGTACAGTAATTGAATGAAAGGTGGGCTGCTGTTTTAGTGCTGGGGACACAGGTATGTGTCCTAACAAGCTAGTAGGAGCCAGTGTTACAGTAGATGTTGGATCATTAGATTTTAATGGCTGACTTGAATGAATTGGGCCTAGTCGGATGTGAAATAGCAAATGAGGAAACACTGTGGTTATACCTGGTTATTTCACACAATGATGGATTGACAGAAAGCACAGCTTATGTTCCCTATCACAACCCCTTGAGTTTGTGTGCACCCATATGCACCTCAGCATGTGAACGTCAGGCAGTTTGTGTTGTCTATAGTTGAATTTGTTTGCGTACACCGATGCTTATGTCTGTTATCGTCAGCTTCTAACAGCTTGGTGTTTAAGTGACGGCACCCCACCAGGGTTTTCTATCACTTAGTAACTTCTTATCTGTGCAGCCCACACTAATGCAATAACACATCAGTATGCAAGAAAGGGCTCTTTGCAGTAGGTAAATTGAAACAAAAATAGGGGAAAAAATGCGTGTTTCTCAGTATGAGCCTGGTGAGCAGGTTGTCTGCCACCGTGGCATATGGCGTGCACCCAGGTGATGAGCCACTCTCCAGTACAGCCCTTATTTTGTGTGCGTATGTGTGGGTGCATGGGTGTGTGCACCTCTCTTTCACTCTGATGACCATCTGTGCCCCGCTCTTCAAAGCAGCCCTTTCTGCCCAGCCACATAGACAAATGAATTATTAAACTGCTTTTCCAGGTGACACCTTAACCATTTGTTACCTCCTCTCTGGAGAGGCAGACACACACTTGAGGAAACAATTGTCACACGTCTTAGAGCAACATACACCTCTCCTACTAAGGTTCAGATCCCAGAGACACCAGGGTCACAAGTTTAAGTAAAAATATAATTCATTTTTTTATACAATTAGATTTCTTCGGCGGCGGGGTTGGGGGCTCCGCTCGTCTGCTTCCTCGCCGTCACCTCCAGGGAAGAAACACACCTCTTGTGAGTGACAGAGCTGGCTAAAACACACACTAGCAAGCAACTAAGGTAGGCTCACGTCCCTTTAAAAGATACAAAGCGTTGGGTTGGCTTCGTCGGGTCGGGGGTCGGCTCTGGAAATTCGATGTGGCGGCTGCAGCGCATCTGCACAGGTTCCAAAGGTCTCCCTGGTGATGCTCTGAGGTCTCTTTTATACTGTTCACTGTCCACTGTTACAGCAGGAGTGGCAAGAGATTACTAACGGGGACCCCTGTGATGGTCCTGAGGTGGTGTGGCTGTGTCATGGGGCTTCTCTAATTGTCAGTGCACACACACACAGCAGGAAACAAAGTTCATAACGACCTGCATGCTCATGGTTCACACCTACAGATACATTAATATAAAAAAAAGAGAATCCAGCCCCAATTAACTCCCCACGCCTCAGGCCACTGCCAGGTTACCCACTGTCTGACACAATCACTCAGGGTCCATGCTGGCACCCTCCCACCTGATCCCCTATCATCTCTCTGCGCCCCTCTCTGGTCCGCTTTCCTTTTCGTATATACCCATCAGTTACATGCTGCTGTAACTTTAGCACTCTTTTACCACCATAGTCCGTTCACTTTATTTCTTTTTGTCCTTATTACCCCATTGCTTTTCTTCTCAAATGACTCCATGGTTAATTTGGTCTCTCTCTCTCCCTCCCTCTCCTCTCCTTCTGTCCGAAAAAGTCAATCTTTCTCCCAGCTCCAGCCTCAGGGACTGCGACCGCTTGAGGAATCCAATAAGGTTGATTAAGTGATGACAATATAATTACAGCGATGGCACAGGCGCAATCAATCTCTCGCTTCCGGAATAGGATAAATGAGCCAACCTGGGTCATCAGCGTACGGGAGATAACTTCACTCTGCCCATACTCAGAGGGAGACTGGGAGAGAGAGTGACTGAGAGAAAGAAAGAAGGAGAACAACATCTTTATCAATAAGTGTTCTTGTCCAGTCTTGTGTTCTCTGTAACATTTTTAATGTAATGTCCAGCAGCTGAAATACGATTCAAAAACAAACAATGCCAAGGACAGTTTACCAGCCAACCTCAAAATATCAGGGATGCATGTGATGGTGACTTGGCCAACAAGAACCAATGGCAAGCCTCAAGATTCATAGTGAGAACAACACATCGTGTCCAAACCAAAAATATGCCGATATAGTCTCTAGTACAGAGCCGGATCATTCTTGGATTGGATGATTACCTACAGAGACAGATGGTAGGTTGGAACCAAAAAGGGAATAGGGAGGTCAGAGAAATGAGAGTTCCCTTCGCCAACTCTTTTTTTTTTTAACTGTTGCAGGTGGGCACAAAAGATAAAATGAGAAAGAAACAGATTTGTTTTTAATGTTTTGATTCTTGCTGACTTGTACTACATTGTGGAAACCACACCAGACGGAGAATTTTTTTTTTCTCCTCTGTGTTTATTGCTGTTGCAGTGCGCAAGTGTTTTCTCACTGAAGTTAAGTGGCAGGTGGTTTGGCATCTGGTCAACGTGATCATAACCCCCAACGAAGATCATCCCATCACTTCATCATTACAGGCCCGTGATAATTATTAACAAGTATATGTGGATGTGCTAGTTTTGCTTGTGAATTTCAACAAAGACCCATGATGATGCACCACATAACTCCTACAGATGCGAAACCAGGAGCTGTGAACACATCCAATAATTATCGCTGGCAGAGTGAGTCATACGTAGGCATAATCATTTCCTGAATGATCATTTTATGTCAATAGCAACAAAAACCCATTTGAGAACTTCAATTAGTGGTCGGCATTTTAACTAATTTCTGCAATCATCAAATGCAGATGTGTATGGCTTTGTTTTGGTTTTGCATCTGAATATCTTCAAAACCTCATCTATATTTAATATTAAAAGGCCTTTCTGCAACAGAAAAGGGTCAGGTGTGCTGGGCGTTTGACATGGGAGCAGAGGGCATCTTTCATCTTAAAAGACTTCGGAAAAGAGGCATATTCACGGTCATAACTCTTCCTTTCCTTTGAAGGCAAATTAACCAGAGTTAAAAGGGCTTTGTCAAGCCAGACAATCAAAGAATTAATGGCAGCCTGGTGAATATTTTAACATCTACAAAGAAACCAGATCTGCCATCTGTTTCACTTTACAAGATAGTTAATAATGACTGAGAAAATTCATATTTCAAGAACAATTTGCTTTCTATGGGTGCTTTTCACAGCATATTATATGGGTAAGTATATCAAAAGATTTACAAAAAGTAACTTGAAAAGTAGATGGAAAATAAAGAGAAGACAATATCAGACACATGATGTACCACGGCGATGCCAGACAACAAACACGTCATGTCAACATCTTAATATCAAACATTCCCCTCCCCATCATGCCAGGCGTTCTGTCTGTCTTCCTCTCTCTCTTACACATACAAACATGCTTGCACACCACTCCTTCCACAAATCTCTGTCAATATTGACTTTATTTATTTAATTGACATCGCTCCTGCTGACATTGGGACCTTGCATAAACAATGATGCAATGATTTGGAAACTCATGATGAACGGAATAAGGGAGGGGAATAAAAAAGAACAGCACTCATTCCTCTCCCCTTTCCTCCTCCCTTGTCAGTCCGTCGGGAGGAGAAGCTTAAGTACTTTGGAGCTGGAGTGTCTGTCTTTCACACATCAAACGATTTGTTTTATCCGGTTCATATTCTCCCCTTCAGACCCTGCGCAGCCTGATAGGGCTTTGATGATGAAACGTAGAGGACATCCATGCATTATATCTGAATTTGGATGCATGAGGGGGTGTGTGTGGCTGTGCGTGTGCGTGCGTGTGTTTGTTTGTTCCGCCACAAGAATGTAATTTCAGAGCTCCTGCACAGACAGTGATGCCAACAGCCCACCTCCTTCTCACCACCTGTGCTGCCCCGAGAGCTGCTGTCATACTTCACTTCTCTTTCTCTCAATCTGGTTGTCTGGTTTACTCTCTGTCTCTTACTTTATTCCCAGCCCTCTATTTGTAAAAGTACAAAAATTGAAATGGGAAATAAGAGCAGAAACATTTTGTTAAACACCTCGAAAGGTTACAACACAAAGGGCCACAACACAAAGAAAACCCAAACTCTCAGTATCAGAGCTTCGTGTTTTAAAGAGAAGTAATGGCAAATACACCAACAAAAACAGATTTGGCAAACAATTGCGCAACACAACACGGTATCAAATGTAATAAGGAGTACAGATTGTCAAAAGCGGTGGCAAGACGAAAAAAGAAATGTGAAAGAAAAATGAGCCAAATACCACCGGGAGTCCCAGCGCAAGGGAGGGGGAACATGTGAATCACTAACGTTGATGCAGGAAGAAGAGGCTGTTTTAAGTACAATACCAGCTGAAAGTGTGAGACGACTGGGTGGTGCTGATACTAAAAAATACGCTGCCATTCAGGTAAAAAGTGTGTTAACAACTGACATAATAGTGTGAAGTACAATTTTGAGTCATTTTATTGTACTTGTAGGCAACGTCTCTGCTCCTGTGCCATCGACAACAGCTCTGACTCCGTGTCCAGAGGATGCCGCATCTTCAAATCAACTGCCAGGCATATCCCTGTTGAGTGTCCAGATGCGTACCCCCCCGCCTCGCCATCCTCATCTGGCCAATGTTCTACACCCTCTTCATCTTCGAGCGGGATGCTATCTCTCATAGTCATATTGTGAAGGATGCAACTCACGACCACCATATCACACACCTTTTGTGGTGAGTACAGTAGGTATCCTCCAGTGTGATCCAGTGTGATTAAAAACGAACACCCTCTTGATTGCGTTGCGCGGTAAGCCCTGTTGTATCTCCTTTCAGCCTCTGATCTCTCATAGAGGATAGGTGGAAGAAGCCATGGTCTTAATCCGTAAGCAGAATCACCTATTTAAAAAATATGATATGGAAAAAACAACATGCAACCCATATAAATTGTATAGGGCATGTATGATATTGAGAAAATTCAATGAGTCATATTTTAGCCTACCCAGCAACCACCCTCTTGAAAGAGTTGATGAAGACCTGGTTGCTGCAGGATGAATTGCGGTTTCTGAATGCTGCTTCGCTGTCCTTGGGTGGAATGATACCATAGGGAAACCTGTTATTCTTGAAAATCCATTTAGGTTCTACGGATAGCATCAGGAGATCTTGGGAAAGAAATTGTTGGACTCGTTTTGACACGACAGCTGTAAATTTGGACACATATCTAGAGACAGAGGACTGACTAACCCCAGTAGTCAGACCAGTGGTACATTGAAAGCTGCCGGTTGCATAAAAATGTTTTCGCCAGAACGGGACCTGCGTGGTTGCGCTGAGTTGGTGATTTCAGTTTTACTCTAGTTCATGGCAGAGATGTAAAATTGTATCACTGCTCAGTCTAAGTCTACCTCCAGTCTCCTCCTAAAGTTGCATTTCTCACGGCAAGATTTTGTGGCAATCTATAGTCCTCCTCAAGCAAGTCACCCTCCTCCTCATGGACTCCTACAACTGCAGTCACAATGTTTGCCATGATGCTCAATCCAAACAGATCAAAACTTGCCTATTAAATCAACTGATTAATCAACTGAGTGGGCGTATCATTTATTGCTGACTTGGACGTGAAGCCAAACATGTTTGAAAACATCAAACATCAAACATCAAAAATCCGTTTCACACAGGTTTCATGCCAGGCCTTATTGTTTGGTGTGCTTTTATGAATCTCTTACGGCACACGCAAACGCTGACAGAGGGCGATAGTGCCGCATATAACGCAAACGGTGAAACAGGCCGCTAAACCCACATTTATGAATGAGAAAGCGTGATACCGCGACGGTATCTGCCCTTAACGTCACTTTAAATCGGGCGGTGCGTTTTATGAATCTGGCCCAATATATCACAGGGATAAGGAAGCCGGTGTAAAGTACAAAAGACAAGATGTTCATCAATATCCCTCCACTACTTTGATGGCATGTTATGCTGCTTGAAGTGGAGAAACGTAATAAAATGTGTTTAGACTATTCAAAGGGAGGAAAAGAGAAGGTAGAGGGATGACATAGTCTCTCTCTGGGGAATTTACTCACACAAACACCTACATTTTCTCGAAATGCTGTATAGATCCTTTATACAGTACAAAGAACACAAGCTCAGTCAGATAACCCAACGGGGAAGGTGTTTTCAAAAGGTATAGGACATTTGGGTATGTCTAGATGCTTGGAAATAGTTAAGAACAGATCAAGGCTCAACAAACTGTGTCAATAATTTTGTGTATATATTAGTAAACGGGGTGGGTAGGGATTGCAAATGGGGCGATTCAGTTGGTTCCATTGTGCCAGCAAGATTAATTTATTGGCCTGCTCTAGAAATAATTCCCACAGACCCTTATTAGGTGCGAAGGCCGAGCACATCTATAGGAGCCAGGCTCTGTGTGTGTGTGTGTTTGTTTGTGCATTTGTGTGTATCGCTTTTTTGTAAAGCACACTCCTTGGGGGAATTACAGTATGCACTGGCCACACAGAGCTCCAAGACCCTGCATAAGGGAAATACATACAAATATGTGTGCTCATACACTAGGCATCAACCAAGTCAGTGTGTTGTAACTTTTCTAATGCGTGAAGTAAATATTTTGTCATGCGACAACACTGCTACCACAGCACTTAAAGGTAAAGAGTTTGTGCAAGCCTCGGCTATTGAGTTCTATGGAGACAATTTTCTTCACAGGCCGAGTTGAATGCGGTCCCATCGCGCTGCACTCAGAGTTCAATTTATCTGAACACCCCCCCAGTCATGATCACAGTGTTTGACCTATGAGCTGGAGGGG
>CABFOQ010033602.1:9273-20937 GCA_900660455.1 Gephyroberyx darwinii
TAGTTTCTGATAGCATTTTCAATGAGCTAATGTTGCCTAGCAACAAAATGCCATTCCAGCAGGCAGGCACAGTTTTGCCTGGCAACAAAATTTTGCTCCAGAAAGTAACAAGTGAATCACTGGTTTGAAACGGTCAATACCACAACTCTTAGCTAGAGGATTCTCCCCCCAGCACAACATTTGGTCTGACCTTCATGTCTTAACATCAGCTCTGAGCTCCAAATATCAAGCATGTGTGGTGATGTCATCACGTCTTTATTGAACATGCCACACAACCCGTGCAAAGGGTTCAGAGCCGTGTACTGCATAGAGAAGTACTGCAGCTGGGAGCTCTGGGAAGTGGATGGGAGAGGGCTGCTTTCACCGGAGGCCTGCAAACACTAACTCTCACTGTCAAGCCGGTGGAGCGGGAGAGAATTACTGGATACAATGTTGTATAAATGCCTCCGTCAATGATTTTCTGTCAACAAGACTTCCGTTAGTAATGAGTCGCTCTAAAATTGTTGTCAACTATATCTCATTCCAAAATGACAAGTAATGCAAATTGATTGTAAAACAGGAGTGGGGAGTTGCAGGAAACAATTATTCCCTCAGTGTTATAACCCATTCAGATTGTTTTCTCAATCTTGATTGGCTTTTACTTCTGCAAAAAAGAAGATATTTAAATTGTTGCTTGCCTATTAGATGACAGCAATAAGACGCTTGATGAGGCTTCTGTTCAGCTTTCTGCACACTTTATCAACAACAACAAGAGCAGCACAGGTCACTGAAATAGTTAGTTGTTATATGATTCCCATCAAACTGTTGTATTGTTGCGACTCAAACGTTTAATGTTGCCGCAGCCAGCAATTAGCGAATGATTCAGCGTTTTGATTGGGGGCCATTTTGTGTCTGCCGTGTTGCTCGGCAAGTGGAGCTGCACTAAATTAGCATTAATGAATGTAATGGCCTCCCATCAGTGTGACAGGTCTATTCTTTAGATCGCTTTTAATTGTAATTAAGCCCTGATTAACGAGCCGGGGTGGTGGGGGGGGGTGGGTTCATTCTCTTTTCAACAATATAGCATAATATGTTATGAAGGCAATCAAGGGTTTGTCATTTTATCTGCTAATGAGCTTCAGCCATATGTCATAACAAACTTGTTTCTGGTAGTATCAGTGAAACCAGGCATCAGGGGGCCTCAGTTCAGCTCCTCCTGTAGGACTATGGAATCAACAATCAGTCATCATTGTAGGCAAACAGGTGTTGATGATCAAACAACAGGTGTCAGGCTGATCCACCATGAAGAGCTAATAATCGCTCACAACAGTCCGATTCAGGAGACGAGAATCTAATGGGCCCGTTTGTCAAATCTCAAAACTCGGAAAAAAGGAAATTCCAGCAAAACTCGCTTGAGAACGAAGATTTATTAGAGAAACCGACACATGACGGCATGTGGACTTCAGCAGGGTTTACCAAAGTATCCAAAAGTATATATAAATACAAAAAAACATCAACCAATGAAATAAGAGATGGGATTTACAGCCAATAGATTTCTGACACATACAGTCTCATTGAGCCATAGAGAAGCACAGGATGTGGTTATGTGGCAAACCACAAGCGCACCCATTTGTTACCTGCAAGTAACAGCAGCTTGGCAAACAATTTTCTCATCCCACCCATATAGCGCTCCCCACAGTTTCCTCCTGGCTCATTACAGCTGAGCCAATGAATCTCCTAAAAACAGGAAATAAAGGCACAGAGACTCGATAAAACACTACAGGAGCTCTTTGTTACGTCCTCTTCCATGCCCTCTGTGAGTCATTTTTTAAGATAAAATATCCAAAAAGCCTCCATCTTTTTTTCAAATGTGGTCAACATTACCACCTCCCTCCTTGGGTTTGATGTGGTTAGGTTCATTGTTTCTTTTGATAGAGATCCTGTCTTCTGTAATACACTCTTTTAGGCTACATACCCAAACGTGTTTTTTTCTAATAAATTGTTTTTTACTAATGAATCTTTGTTCTCAGTACTGCAAGTGTTGTTGAAATCCCCCCCCCCTCCCCCAGTTCCTACCGGCCTCTGTTGTCTTTCTCACCTAACTTTTTTCCAACATTCATTCAGAGTTTTTGTCTTGATCAGAAGAACAAGAGAGGAAGGAAAACAAGAAAGGCTATTGACTTGCCTTGAATTATTTTTTTTCTGTATTGACTGTATCCTGAAAGAGTCTGTTAAGCCTCTGTGTGTTGGCGTCAAGCGCCCAAACTCCAGCTAGCTGTTTCTTCCCTGGCAATCAAAGGGAGAGCTAACAATCTGTTGTTGCCTTTTAGTCTTATTGGATTCACTTGTGCTGTTCCCATCTTCCCTCTGTGACCCGATCTCAAACATACTCTCTAATTCTGTTGTTTTCTATCTATCTATCTATCTATCTCTCTATCTATCTATCTATCTATCTATCTATCTATCTATCTCTCTCTCTCTCTCTCCATCCATTTGTTTTCTCAATTTCTCTACCTGACATAGATTCTCTAGATACCCAACATTGAATGAAATGGTATTCATGAAGAAGAGAGAGTGAGACAAAATTTACACAACGGAAAAGATTGCTACATAGATCATAGATCATAGTCTGGGCAAGAGCTGGGGAACTGTCACCGCGCAATGTGTTCCTTCCAGAAAACACAGAAACCAAAGGCTCTCGGGCAACGCGATCGGGAAAACTGTGAAACACTTTGAGAGTGCTTTGGCAACAACGGATCAGTGTGTGTTCTACATATGTGTGAGTGTTTATACATCATTTCCCCTGGAAAGTGTCACACTCATGGGTGGGCGGGGGAAGGATCTGGGTGGGTTGTGGTTAACCCCACAAAGTCTCCTGGGGTTATTCTGTCTCTGGTCATTGTCAGCCTCTCTTTCTCACTCTCCCTTTGGCTCTGCATGATGGTCTGACACGATGTTAGACTGGCTAAGAGCGCTAAACTGGCTATTAGCCGCTAGTCTTTCTCTCCCTCCGAGAACATGAAGGCCTCATTAGCTGAGCTCAGCTGTCCTCTGGTGCTACACCCACTCCCATAACGTGTGTGTGTGCGTGTGGGTGTGTGTGTGTGTGTCAAGGCATGTGCAAATACATTCTTAAGAAAGTGAGAGTGAAGCAGAAAGAGTATGCACACTACATGACCTAAAGTATGTGGACACACCTTCTTATTAGTGGATTCAGCTATTTCAGCCACACCCATTGCTGACAGGTGTATAAAATCAAGCACACAGCCATGCAGTCTCCATAGGCAAACATTGGTAGTAAGAACGGACCGGACTGAAGAGCTCAGTGACTTTCAACGTGGCACCGTCATAGGATGCCACCTTTCCAACAAGTTTGTCTATTTCTGCCCCGGTCAAGTGCTGCTATTATGAAGTGGAAACATCTACAGCTCAGCCGCAAAGTGGTAGGCCACACAAGCTCGCAGAACAGGACCGCCGAGTGCTGAAGCGCATATCACGTAAAAAACCGTCCTCAGTCGCAACACTCACTACCAATTTCAACTCCGAAAGCCCAGCATCAGCGCCCGACCTCACTAATGCTCTTGTGGCTGAATGGAAGCAATCCACGGCAGCCATGTGTCAATATCTAGTGGAAAGCTTTCCCAGAAGAGTGGAGGCTGTTATAGCAGCATCGTGTTAAGACTGTGTGCATCTTTGTGTGTTTGCAGGTGAACGAGGAGACGGTGGAGAGGCTGGTGGTGCAGTATCCCCACATAGTGTTCAGCACAGTGATGCAGGACTGCAAGAGAACCCTGGAGAGAGCTTATCAAATGGGCTGGAGCCCCAACACATCCAACGCCTCGTAGCTACTGCTGGATCGCACACACACACACACACACACACACACACACACAAACACACAGGCCCTTACATGTGCACACATACATGCACACAGAGAGGCAGGGGTGCACACAGGCCAACACACACACACACACACACACACAGAGTATATTTGCAGCTCAGTCATGTTTGCTTCTCATTCACTGTTCAAACATGCATGTAAACATGTAGCTACACACACACACACACACACACAGATCCATCAACTGTTTCATTTAAAGTAAATCTTTCTGATTTTACTGTTTTAGTGGACATTTAGTCTATATTTTAATTTTAATAATATAGTTCATATGTGGGCCTTCTGTTATAGTTGAGTGATAATTCATACACACATCACCACATCACACATCCACGCCTTCTGTTACTCTTCTTCATCATAACAAGGCTGGATTATGTCGCAGATTACAACCTACCACACCCGCATGGTGTGCTTCCTTTGACCAGAGCCTTGTATGACTAGCCTATTTGTTTTGGTCCAAAGCGGTGCACTACCGGGTGTTGTTTGATACTGTCGGTGAGTACTACTCAGCAAATAGAGTATTATTCTACACTAAACCCCACCACCCTATCCTGGATGGAGTGGGGCACATGGGATGGGGGACCATCTGACCTGGAACCAGTGAGAAAGACCCAAACAAATCACATTCATCACATAGCAGACGTTTGGTGGTGGTGGGACCAGCACTGGGACCAGAATTCTTTTAAAATGAAAATAGATTAAAAAAAAAAAAAAAAAGGTGTGATACCCCAAATGGAGCTCGCTGTTCCAGAGCGCTGCTCCCATATCAGCCCACTGAGGTGTTTACTAAACTCAGCTGCTGCGGTGAGATCGTACAAGACAGAGAAGAGGGCTGGAGAGCAGGAGACGACATCCTCGTCCTCCTCGTCCTTCTCATCCTCCTGGTCCGGGAGACGACGAGGGCTTCAGACCTCACTTCAGGCATTTTGAGAAATCTGGAATGTTTCTTTTGTTGTGTTGCATTTTTCCTCTCTTGGACGTCCAGTACAGTGTTAGAGGCGTTGTGGACTGATACATCTTATGTTGCGCAGATCTTGTTGAGTTTGTTGACTAGGCTCCATGTGAAGGACAGAGCTGCGGCTCACACAGAATATGCACATTGTCATGGTACAGATGACAGATTCAGGCCAGAATCTGTCAAGCCTTTGGCAAATGCGTGGCAGGAAAATTGCGTTGTTTTCATTCCAAAAAGTGCACGTTTTCAGTGAGATGCTCACCTTTTGTTTCAGCGGGAGATGTCGACACGTGGTTTGAAATTGAAATCAACATTTGCATGGCTTGTGAACAACGCTACTTTTGATGCCATGCACGGACTGAAGTTTGATTGAGCATCATCTTGAATCATTACAGAGTTAAACGAAACAGTGCTTGACATAGAAGTTGCCTTTACCTGAAGAACCTGGGTCAAATGATCAGAATATTAACCACAACCACCTTGACGATAGAAAAGAGAAAACGATGCCTTAAGTGGTTAGTAGGTAATTGCCATCCAATCAGCTACCCAAAATGGACCCAGTATTCACTTAAGATTAGTTCTTCATCTCTGAGTTGATCAGATACCCCACTTCCATTACTTGATCCGATGTACATACATGTATCGGATCATATGTGGGATTTTACTTAGTCTAATATTGGTTTTGAGCATATACTTGTAACATTAGTTATGTAGCGATGCATTGAGGGATTATCTTTCTTAGCGATCTAGGGTGTAAAAAAACTGACTCGAGCATATACCGAGGGCCAGTAGAACACGGTAGGTGAGAGCTGAACATTTTTCATCTGTTCCATAGGAACTCAGTAGTGTACAGTACATTATGCAAACAACCAGGGTATTTTTCTATAGTGTGAACCAGCTCTGGGGTCAGCCGCCACACCAACTGTCACTCAGATACCAACAGTAGTTTACTGAGCTTAGGGTTTGAGTAGGACTGTAATCTTTTACAGTACGTAGAGATTTCAGACAATTAAATAAACACATTCGTTGTACCTTGTCAGGACCTGTAGACCTTTCCTGATGGAGAGTTTCTCTCTCTAGCTCTGTTTTTTTTTTTTCTTTTCTTGTTCTGTTCTTTTGTAATCCCCACATGCACTTTTCGTCTCTGCTTGATGTTGACACACTTGATCCCTGATTTGTTAAGGCAACCGTAAATGACTGGATTTACATAAAGATGAATAAAACACTACTACTTAATTTTTTTCTCTCTTTCTCTTTGTATGTTTGCGTTTGATGCGAGAGAGGAGCGTTCAGAATGACAGTGGAATAGTTTTCTACTCATTCTACATCATCTGTGGACCGCTTAAATATTTTGCCTGCTCTTATTAAAGGGAGTTATTCAGAACGTTCATTGCAGCAAAAAGCAATTATATTTTAGCGCATAGATGAAATATAATAGTAGACAAGGTAGAATTAAACATTAAGACGCATCAGTATTGCCAGCTGAGATCGGTGATTCAGGGCATTCATGGAATACCAAGAAGGATATGTATTTTCCATCATGTCCACAGGCTAATGACTGAAGAAGCATGAGACCCTGAAGCCTCCCCGCTGTAAGTAATAAAGACGTTCTCCACAGATACCAACGCGCTGATGCTACTCTCTGACATGAGAATCAACCTGCATTTCCTTTCAGGTAAACTTGTGATTTCAAGGTCAGCGCTTTTGTCTCGATCCACGAGCCACACATCTGAGACGAAGCGAGGAGACGTCAGCTCGGTGCCCAGCACGACAGCAAAGGGCTCAAAGAGCTAAAAAGCCGTCACTCAATATGTCCCCGGTCTTTGACAATATTGTCCCTTTCAAGTGCTTATTTTACTGCTCAAGGTGTTTGTGTTGTTTCATGTCTGGCGATCAAACGCAAGAGATGGCATCAAACAGGATGGGAAGGTTGGTTCTTCCCAAATAGATTCTTTGTGTCGCTGTCAGCACTCACAATTTGAGCCGGCACTGTTTACTTTTCCAGTTACAACTAAAGTAATTTTTTCTACTCCTAATAAAATTATAGGGAGCTCGACTTATATATTCTAACATCATGGATTGCTTCTTCCTGTAAGCATTGAATTATCACTAACGTACCAAGGGCTTCACGTGATGTGCCCTTAAAAGGGATATTACTACCACCATAGCTACAGCATGGAGGCTCTGAGTTTTCTCCTTAGCTGTTCATAATGTCTGGACAAAATAGAGGCTGACCTGGAAGTGTGTGAGGGACCTGAAGGGTAATTTCCTAAGAGACCTGCAAGGTCCTCTGTGATATCAGCCGCTCTTTCCACCCCACTCTTCCTCTCCTCTTCATGATGTCTGCACTCCTGATTTCACTTCCTCCATGCTGTCTTATCAGATAAACAGGGTGAGAAAACTTTAATTGCTTCTTGGATATTGTTTCCCCACAAGTGCCGAGGCCATGCCCTCTTTGCAGTAACTGGTATTAAAATACGAGAGAGAAAGAGAAACTTTGTTGAATTACTGCTCTTCTGCCGCATTTGCATTTACAGGTCTTGTTTCACCACGCGGAGGCGAGTTTGACACGTCAGGTAATGCTGGTACGACCCCAGCTGTAGGGACTAGAGGATGAGCGAATTCTAGTATGAAGGTTAAAAGTTTCCTTTCGTCAAGAGCTTCTCAATATTGCTTCTTTGTTAAGAAAAAAACATGCATGCTTCAGCTTGTACTGCATTGGCCTTAACAAGCATAAAAAATAATATGGCCTTTGGCTTGGCTTGGCCTTCTGACTCGAGAATGACATGTTTTTTTTTAATGTCTCTGGTCTTCTGCTGCAAATGAGCTGCTCTTCCTCTGTCCTTCCCTTTCTCTCTTGGGTAAATTATGCAGCTTGCTGGATTTTACTGCCGCCAATTAGCGCCTTTGCAAATGTGAGTGTATGCCATCGATTCGCCCGCTGATTGAGGTGGATTCCATCGACGGCTCACACACCTCGGAGTTCTGCAATATTCATCAAGGTGGAAGAAGGCGTTCAGCTGGCACTTGGATGAGAGACTGCCCTCAGGAAGAGAGGAGGATGTGGGCAGAGCAGAATAGCAATAGAGAGCAGTAATTAAACTTGGTAAATATTCATGTGTCATTACATTTTTAATGAGGCCCTGATAAGAATCGACGCTGACCATACAGGACATTTGTCATGTCGGGCCTGCAAGGACGTTCGTCTAGTCTCACCAAGAAATTAGTATTTTTCAAGACCTAATCATAGCTGACATTGAAGGATGTCCTCCACTAAAAAGGTAGGGGTTCCTTTGAACTTCCCAACGAGGAAAATCATACCAGTCCATTATAATCACCTGTCAGCGGCTTCTGAAAGTAGCGTGAAGATAATACAAAAATGAATCGGTTCATACAGAAGCGCCGCAGGTGGAATGCGTAAACAGTAGGGTGTAACAATACGATCAGCTCACGGTTCGGTTCAATATGTGATGATAATATGATATTTTGAGCAAAATCTGAATGAAGACAATTATGACTGAAAGAAAACCCTTTTTATTTGTGACAGAAAATGAAAGAGCAAATCATAAACGGGGACTGTTCACTTTTTAGGACCATATTTTGAGTTCAGCTGCGCTCACCGGAAGTGTGATGACCCAAGCTAAAAATTTAGCTGACCTTAGCTAAAACTAGCCATGCGCCCTATAGTGCTCAGACATTGTAAGAGAAAAGACCGTTCTAAATGTCATTTTTTATAGATATTTTTTAGACCACTGATGAAACATTTCTTCAACTCTGCAATGCACATCATCAAATTTTATGTCATGAAATGTTCTTACATCCCTAATAAACAGTGCAGTGGAGCAGCTGTCTAATACAGTGCAGAATACCGTGTGCAGTATCACTCCATTTTACATAAAGGCCTTTGTACAGTGTATACAGAGTCTTGTCTTCATTACTAGCTAGAACTGGACATATCACATTTAGTTATTTTGGGTAACCTCTCCTGGACAGCTTTGCTTTGGAGCCCAAGCTGTTCCTTGTGGTTAAATGGGCTGTCACCTAAATGACTCTCTCTGTCTCTCTCCGACTGCGGAGGGTCTGCTCTGCTAAAATCTGCCTTCATCCTATTCATCCTACACTGAATCAACTTTACTCTGGCACCTCCCAGCATTCCCCCGGCCTCACCCCTGCCCTCTCCAAAACCAGACTCTTCCTTCCTCCTGGAAATTATGTCAATCACTTGTCTACATCTGGCCCGAGTGCTCCAATAGCTTCAATATTTATCAACCTATAAAGGAAACATATTTCCTGTCCATCATCATATACGGTTCTTGCCCCACTCCTGGGGGATGAGGGAGGTATTTTGCTTGCCTATAAGCTACCTGTGGTATTCTGCCTGCCTATTGAGTTGTGTTGATGCAGTTGGGCAAGAACATAGCTTTGAATAGTGAAGATGTTAATGGGTTGACTTTGTAATTGACACGCTCTTTGAGCGGCGGGACAGAGCTCAGTGTTGGTATTCATGACTCCAGAGGGGTTTGTGCAGTCCTGGACCCAAGCAGACTCACTGAGAACACCGGGGGAGAATGTTTGAATTACATGAACATTTACTTGTTTTGGACAGTTGAGGAAGAATTTACCTTCCAGAAAATTCAACTTGAACACAATAAACTCCCGGCAGCTTGATATATGAAGATTTATGAGTATGAATTCCCCTGTAATGGTTCGACCCTCGTCAGGCGCTACAACCAAACCGGCCTTTTTTTCTGTCCAACTTCATGAAGATAAAAAAAAAGAAGTGAGATTTCTTAATCCGCCAAATTCTGAAAACATTCTCCCTATAGGCTCATTCCTGTCGCCAGGGGAAAATATTAACCAATGAGGCCACTTAATGAAAGTGAGGTGAGTAGAGTGTGTGTGTATATGCAGACGTAATGAAGTCACTGATTCCCTTGTTGCACGGCTCCATGTAGATGTTGTCTCACCGTCTCTCAAGCTGGAGTTAATTGCGGTGTTTAGGCAGAGCTCGGTCTAGCTTCCAAATGACAAAGGTTAATTAGCAACAGAAGGATTTCCACACAAGATATGTTGACATTTACATTTCTTTCTTGGCTAAAACCAGAGAAAAGACCCCATTTAGCAGCGTCGGGACAGGACGGGGGAGAAAAACGATTCCTCCACAAACATCCTCATTTCTATGCAAGGCTTGGTGTTGATATGCAGATTCGGCGGTTGGATGACATTTAAAAGTAGTTAATTGTGCAAATCTTTGTTTTAGACTGGAAAGGTCGTGGGTAGTGAGAGTCTTTCATCAGGAAGCACCACCCCCCCCCACCCCACCGCCAGCACAGCTGCAGATAGGGGAGGGGGTTTGTTGCCTTCTCCACTGACCGCCTTATAAAATCGCCCATCCCTTTTCGAGGTGGTTCATAAATATTTATACGCACAAACTGTTTGGAAAATGAAAATTAATCTGCAGCCCAACGGGAGATGACTCGGCTATCTGTTTTCACCAAAGAATGTAACTCACCCCATTCCCAGGACAAAACTGCTTCATTGTTTTCTTTCTCATATTCCTAAATGTCTGGATATCAAATTAAGCATGTTGCCGCTTGATGAGGAACAATTTTGTTTTATTGCAGTGTGTGTTTCCTCCTATTACAGTGCAGCACAGCAATTCTATAATGCTTCTCCTATAAGATTTGTTGGTGTTAGGCTATTATCACTTAACTATTACATTTGTTTTGTGGAAACTTGTAGAGAAAAACAATCCTTCCCCTTACAATGGATGTGGTAGTGTTAAATAGATGTATTGTTTGTAATATTTTGTCCATATTTAGGATATTACTATCTAACAGGCAACACTGGCGAGGAAACAGAATGAATTGAAGATACAGCAGGTGCACAGATTGGAAATTTTACACCTGGTTTCACCTGAATAGCACAAATGGATACATAATTGCTCCATTTCATCACTTCCCTTCTCTGGGTGACATTAAACCAAGCTCTTTGAGAGAAAGGAGTTAGGATGAATACATCCAACTGGGGACGCAGGCAATGCTCAAATCTGATCATGCATATTTCTATTTGTCTTTCAGCAGAAAAAAACTCCCTTTGATTTAGCTACCATTAGGGTTCCTCCAAGGATACGCCGGTCTTGTTTGCACACTGAAATAACTCAGTGCAAATTTAATCAACGTGTGATTCACCAACCGCTCTTTGTTTTCTCCTTGAAGCACGATCTCACATCCTCCCCGGGGTGGTTTTCATCAATTAAAAAAAGTCCGGCCCTGTTCTAAAGACACAGATGGCCAGCGTCATGCCGGACCAGAGTCGGGGTCTCCCAGCCAACTGCTCTGACATGTCAGACATGCTGGTATGCCTTGTCACTCCCCACTCCTCCACTGTAACAAAGGCTGGGCCAACTCCCCTCTGGAGCACTGGGCCCAAGTGGCTCACAGAGACCTGAGGCGTGACGGAGCCCCAGTCTCAAGGCCAAGAGTGCACCCCCAGACCTCCTTTCAAAAGCACGCCCTCCTTTCTTCCCCGCTCCCCCTCCTCCAGAAACCTAGTGTCCATGTAATCCCTCTTCAATAAGTTCTCTCCAGTCTCCTCCACACACCTCTAAGTTTCCATCTCTCACCAACCAAACCCTCTCATGAACACCACCCTGAAACACACACACACACACACACCTTACCATTTTTTCCTCATTTCCTCCCTGAGATCTCCCCTCTGTCTGTCCCCATCGACATCCCTCACACACTCAAACTTACTACTCAGGAATCACTAGATCCTGCCCCCTCACCACCACCTCAGCTCCTCCACACACACCCCCCCCCACCCACCT
>CABFOQ010033608.1:0-10525 GCA_900660455.1 Gephyroberyx darwinii
AGAGAGCGATAGAGAGAGAGAGAGAGAGAGAGAGAGAGAGAGAGAGAGAGCAAAGGATTTCAGCACCACGAACTGAGCATCATCGATTCACCGCGGCAGCATCAGTTTCGGACAGCTCCGGTGCTGAAATCGGCTTCACTTAAAAAAAAGCAACAACAAAAAAATCCCCGCGCAGCGTGATCCATATGCAGTTAGCTACTTACTCGAGCATGCCGCTGCGCTTGCAATGAAATCAATGTGTAACCCGTATTAGCTACATCACGGGATAAGCTACGCACAAACATGCGCCGTGGAAACCCCTATAGCTACTTGAGGGCGGGGAGGCTGTGTCGGTGGAAGGTCAGGACAGGTGGAGGCTGACTGGGTTGGATAGACTTTAGAAAAGCATCAGGATAACACAGGCTACAGTAGAAACAGCTCCTGAGCACCTATACTGCATCTACATGATTTCAAGCTCCAAGCATAAACTAGAACATTTTGTAAATCGTAACAAATTGAAATATGTTCCAGATACACTAAGGGAAAAAAATCAGTGTAATAATTCCTATAATAAACCTATTGGGACTCATAGTGTGTGTGTGGTACTTTATGGTACTTTCTCAGCTGCATTACATTTTAATTTTGTAGTGTTTTCCGTGAAAATGTATTATAGGATTACTATACTAGTTGCTTTTCGAAAGGGTAGATTATTGAGACGTATCACATTTGTATTTCAATACGCCTAGCCTAAACCAATACCCTACCAAATGTTTACAAAGGGGGAACTGACAGCAATTTTGTTTGCTTTTTGGTTCCTTGGGGCTGTATCGCAATTACCGACATCTGCCGGTAGAGGGGGCGACGTGAGTGGATTGCGATATCAACGGTCTGACATCCACCGATAAAGAAATACAGCCTATATTCATTTAAATTGTTTGTCATTTAAATATAATAAAAATACAATACAACAACATTATGAATGCATGAATTAGCAGCAAAGAGCACTTTTTGTATTTATGCTATAGGCTATAATTATAATGTCCCTTTACGGAAATAACTATCGTACTCCTATAATACATTTTAGAAAGACACTATATAAATATCATAGAAAAACTATAAGCCCCTTTAAGAATCTCTGTAGGAATATTATTGTAATACCATAGATTAAAAAAAAATACCGTAAAGTACAATAAGGTGACTATAAACTCGCCAATCAGTACTACAGACACACTTTAACTCCCTATAGTACATTATAGCGTTAGCATAGGAAATACAAATCCCATACATTACAATAAGATGAATATAAAGTGAATATTGAGTACCACAGACACTCTAAAGGGCCTTGTTGGAATATCAATAAAGTATTATAGGATATAGTGATTTCTCTTTTGGGTCTTTTGGGATTTCTTTAATCATATAGCCTGTTAGAGAATAATTGTGCCCAAGCTGGTTTAACTTGGTGTTGAGAAGGATAAAACATAGAGAGCCGTCCTAAATGGCATGCACACCTATTCCCGAAGTGGCAAGACTCTGGCATGGCTCCTTACAGGCAGCAGAGTAAGGATTGGGTTGTATTTTTGGAAGGGTGTGTGTGCGATTGGTCGCCTTGTTAGGCTCTGCTAAAATATTTCCAACAGCACCGACTGTCAGGAGATAGCTGGGTGGCAGGGACAGGGGGAAAGGGGCTTTTCTCTGTGGCCACTGAAAGCCGTATAAGATCCCTGGCTTGTCAAGACAAAATATAGAACAATCAATCCAATTCATTAACGGGTAATTGGTTCCATCTTTTTACACAGCCTAATTTACTCACAGCAGGAAATCTGTAGATATAGTCCATGACTGAAATCGACGCATCCAAGAAGGAGTAATCTAAAAGAAAACAGGAGGAAAAAAGAAACTCAAGTTCCTGCAAAGTGTCAAGTGCGCCCCGGAGAGCTACATGGAAATGCTCAGAAATTCCCAAAGCAACTCGAAAAGAAGAAATCATCCCAAGTGCAGTGCCGAGGATATCTCAGATCAGTTTTGATGTCAGGTGAAGGTGAACTCAGAGTGACAGCGATTGCATCTTTAACGAGATCATAAGAATTGATTTACTTTCTAATCAGAGCGTTATTGGCTCCAGCTCAGAGGTAAGGTATGAGTGGAGGTCGCTTTGAATTTGACGACGGCGGGGCTTATTGTGGGGGCTGGGAGGGGGGCAAGGCCCACGGGCATGGCATCTGCACCGGACCCAAAGGCCAGGGCGAGTTCTCTGGCTCCTGGAATTACGGCTTCGAGGTAGTGGGAGTCTACACCTGGCCCAGCGGGAACACCTACGAGGGATACTGGTCGCAGGGGAAACGTCATGGACTGGGAGTTGAAACCAAGGGACACTGGATTTACAAAGGGGAATGGACTCACGGCTTCAAAGGGAGATATGGCACCCGTCTCAGTGCTGGTAGTGGAGCAAAGTATGAGGGAACGTGGAATAATGGGCTTCAGGATGGCTATGGCACAGAAACATATGCTGACGGAGGTGAGATGGGCTCTCCTTTCTAATGTGAGATTGAGAACATAATAATTTCTCATCAGGTGGATGTGTATTCAAGTTGCAGGTGTTAAGACCTCTGCATAGACATAATCTGTCGTTTCTGGTGTCGATATTTTAGGAGAGAGTGGCTCGCTCAAGCATGCCCAAGTGTTGCCATATGGCCCATTGCACCAAGCCCATTGCAGGGGACCTAGTGACTAATCAGTGTGGTATGCCTATGATGCCACCATCTTCATTTATCATACCCTCCTATATAATAAAACGTCCTTGGATTACATGGTCTGTGGTCTCTGTAGCCTGAAGAAAATATCAGGCTGCTGCTGTCAGTCAAAAGGTGCTCAGAGTTTATTTGAAATCTAACCCCACAAGAGACTTTTCCTTTTACTAAGCTGTAATTGTACCATAATTACGAATTTGCTCTTAATAGACCTGCCAGGTTAGATAAAGGTTATATGAAAAACAAAATGAAAATCTCCAATGCTAAGTTCATGCTGCCCCGGTGCCTGCATATTTCCCCATCTCATTCATTTGAATCTGTAGAGGGAACTAAAGAAGTTATCCAAATAATATTGATTGTGATGATCCCTGTCTGTACAATGGCAATAGTTTCCTTTAACAGCTGACTCATCAGCTTTGAACCCTTTCAGTTGGAAGTTGTGTTTAAGAGGTGGGTGGTGGTGATGTGATAGCACCAGATGTCTGGATGTAATAATAGCCCAGCAGCCCCGTGGCCTCCTGGCCTCACGGTCCGAGGCGTGTCGCTTGAATCCAGACACATGTCCGTTTTAGCATGAGACTAGACCCCTTGATGAACTTTTGGTGGGGGGAAAAAATGCATGGGTCTCAAATTCAGTGTTTACACACTATAGATATTTATGAAGTTCTGACACAAATGCATGTAACTCCTTATCAATGAAAAGCCTTCATGTCTGACATATAATATCTGTGGTGCAGACAGAAAAGAAAAGAAAAAAGAAAAGAGATTAAGCTAATGTGCTCCCCCTTTTTCCACCATTAATCTTGAAACCCTTTATGTCTCCAGGCACTTTCCAGGGCCAGTTTACTGGTGGGATGCGACATGGCTATGGGGTTCGTCAGAGTGTGCCCTATGGCATGGCAGCAGTGGTCCGCTCCCCTCTCCGTACCTCCCTGACCTCCCTCCGTAGTGAGCACAGTAACGGCACCATTCTGCAGCAGGACATCCCTATTATCACCACCACCAATGCTTCAGGTGAGGAGACACCCATCGCCACCCCCACCCAACTGGGACCGTCCCGCGGGGGCTTTGCCCTCACTCTCCAGGTGGACCCAGAGGCCATCAAACCCAAGAAGAAGGGCCTGTTCCGCAGGGGCTCCCTGCTGGGAAAGCTCAAGAAGTCAGACTCCCATACTTCACTGTCCAGCCAGAAGAGCAAGATCAGCTTCCTGAGGACTGAATCGGCTCTCAGCTCCAATGCCAGTGACGCCAACTCCACCATCAGCATCGGAGATGACAGTCTGGCCGGAGCCGAGGATTTCCCTCCCGTGGAGGCTGACATCGACGCCACCACCACAGAGGTCTACATGGGTGAGTGGAAGAACGACAAGCGTTCAGGATATGGAATAAGTGAAAGGTCCAGTGGGCTGAAGTACGAGGGCGAGTGGCTGGACAACCAGCGGCACGGGTACGGCTGTACTACCTTCGCAGAGGGAGGGAAGGAGGAGGGCAAGTACATGAACAACATGCTGGTGAAGGCCGTTAAAAAGAAGGTAATCCAGCTGAGGGGAACCAAGATCAAGCAGAAGGTGGAGCGTGCAGTGGAGGGAGCTCAGAGGGCTGCAGCCATCGGGAAGCAAAAGGCCGAGATTGCTGCCTCAAGGTAAGAACAGGCTAGTGGACTGTGGACTGTTTATATCATGTCTGTTTCCCCTTTAAGTGTAAGAATTGCTTTCCAGTGATCTAACTGCTGAACCCCAGTGTTAACAATGAAGAAGACATTTCTCGAGATGTGCTTTCAAGTTTTCCTCAAAGCTCTATCTTGCAGTGCCTCTGCACGAGACTCTATGCACTACAAGGCCAGTGTATGAAAGTGAATGAGAGTTCATACAGAGACCACTGATTTGCAGTAAGAAGATAAGAGCAATAAAAAGAGAAACTTCAATCAATCAGAATCACTCACTCCAGGTTTTGATCCCTCTCAAAAACACAGCTCAGAAACACAGCCCAAGAGAGTCATTACCTCAACATGATGCTGTATCACAGTTAAGAAATACTGCGAGTTGTGGCTGAAGTGAGTCAGTCTTTCAGATCACGTTCAGGTTCCCCCCTCTTGAACCTTTTCTGTCTCTCTGTAACCTATGTGACACTAATTATTCTACTACCAAACATTTCATTGACTACTAGGTTCTAGTGATTTTTCATTCCCCAGACTCGACTTGCACTTGACAAAGGTCTTGGATTTAGAATAAGACTTGAATGTTGACGACTTGTGACTCCAGCTTTTTTCCCAATCCTTCTCTTTCTCTCTCTCTTTGCTAGAATATTGTTGCTCTTTAGTTCTGTCTACCTCCTGGCTGGTTTGTTCTTTCTTCCCTTAATCTTGGCAAATCTTTGTTTTTAATAACTTTACAAGCTACTGTAGCAGTTGTATGTTTTCATCACAATCTGATTCTTAGTAGAGAAAGCTTTAAAACTGGACTTACTTTTAAAGCTGCACAAGGCAATTTTGCACTTTGGCAGCCCGAAGTGGGAGCAAGTTTGAATTTTTGAAAGTTTGAAGGACTTCATTACCCAGAAACCATGTAATGTGATGTCAGTAAACTGTGCACTAAATTTCTTGGTAAGAGTGGAGATGGTGAATGAGAACATTTCCCGCCAGTGACCATACCGACACTAGAATTTAATTTGGGAAAAGAGGGCAAATCTGCGGCGTCTCAATTCCTGGGGATGAGACGCTCTTCTCTGTTGCAGTCCCACTTTGTGGCGTAGGCTGATAAGGTATATTTCTACATAACAAATCTTGCCTAGTGCAGCTTTAAATGACTCACCTCAGACTTGGGAGCCAACTTGGACTCACTGTGTAGTGACACACCTACAACAACCAAAGTATGGAAATTTAGGTTGAAGTATTAAGAAAGGTTCTCACAGAATTTTAATTGGTTAATTTGATGATACTTTCATGTTCATAAACGTTGGAGCATCTCATAAAAGGCAAAGCTGCTATTTCACACTGAAGTTACAGTCAAGTTCAATGGTGCAACCAATGCGATGGTATCAGTTTACACTTCACCCTCTTGGCCTGATGACACGGACCGTCTAAAAAAAAAAGAGGCTCTACTGGCTTTCCTGGTGTCCTTACAGTACCGCTCCACTTCATGTGGACCATGAAAATGTTAAAGGGGGGTCTAGCCCTGTATGTCAGCTCAATGTTTAAGCTCAGGTAATTTAGAATCAAGATGTTCAGTTCAGACTTCTCTATTTTGTGAGCTTGGAAGTGTAAGGTTCAATCTGCTTTCTGAGTAGTTCTGTGATTTTATCTGAGTTGAGATTTTCACATTTGTTAGTTTCATTCATTCATTGCTTCACCCACGTATCCCTGTTCAGGTTCTGGGGCCTATCCCAGCATGCATTGGGCACAAGGCAAGGGAACACCCTGGACATGACGCCAGTCCATCACAGCGCTAGATAGATAGACAATCTCTCACATTCACACCTAAGGGCAATTTAGAGTCTCCAGTCCACCTGACTTACACGTCTTTGGACTGTGGGAGGAAACCCAGTTAGGGAGAGGATGCAAACTCCACACAAAACACATTGACACATCTTCACATCTTATATAGCAAAACTGTATATGGTTATTTTTAGCCATTTTTTATGATTGTTTTTAGCCAAACATTTTTCTAACTTTAGCCACGTCTAAATACCTGTTGGTATTGTCCATTATATAAATAACTCATTTCAAGGCTGAAGCTTATTATTCAAAGGTCACACAGAGGTCAGTGATCCGCGGTTTTTACTTGCAAATGCATATGAGGGATTAATTTGGTTCCACAGGGAAATCAAACAAGTCCTGCTTTAGCTAGTGCTCAGAGTAAGAGATCCTGAAAATGTTACTGACAGCAAATTAATCCGTTGGAACTTGGACATCTGTGTATGATTATATGACATGCTAGAGTTGAGTTTGAATATAAACGTAAACAGAGCAATATACCATCCCATAAACATACACCAGGACATTTGGAAGTATTGATCATGACCAATCACTGCCAATACCTGTGTGACAAACCAAGAAAATACTAGGAATTAATGTTTTTCTTTACAAGTGTATTTGTAATGTGTGACCATGTCCCCCCCTAGGTTTGTCTATAGCCTTACAAGGCGGGAGTGTTTTTATGTACTTTCGTCCCCGGCACCTGAAATAATCCCAGTGTTTACAGCAGTGAGACTTGCACTGATGGACTGCAGACCCCGTCGCGGGGCAGACAGAAATCTAAATATTTTACCACAAGGATAAGCAGTATTATAAGAGTTATGGTCCAGTGTTTCTTCTGTGATTGTTTTAAGTTCACCTACATCATATCCACAGACTGGCCTTGAGCCTTCCAAGAATAGGCATGTGGTAAATCCAGGCGCCTGGACAGAGCTGAGAATGGAAGCAAACTTTAGTATTTATGTTGGACTACTTTCAACAGCACCTCGGTGGCCTTGAGTTTGTCCAAATCTGCATGTCTCTATCCATTTTCATGGGTAATACATCTGCACCATATCATTTCATGTATTAGACTGATTTCATACAGTTGTCATGACGACTGTAAGCCTAACTAAACTGCAGGACTGTGACCCTGCATTTTATATTGAAATCCTTGCTTATGCAAGAGGAGGGTGAACAGCCAGGGTAGTGTACTTTTTCCTGATACATACCAAAGAGAAATGACGTATCTGTCCCTGGCATTGGTTTGAAGTCAGGGGTTATAAATACATGTACGACCTGTCCACAGGGATGCCGGCCCCAGCCTCCCCTGGCCAGGTTAGCTCAGTGTTCCCTGGCATTCAGTCAGTGCGTGGATGTTGCCCTGTTGCGTGGGCTGGGAGCCGGCTTTCTGGAGGACCTGTGTGGCCCGGGACAGGGTGCAAATGACGCACAGGCAGGGGCCCTGCAGTCAACAGAGGAGCCCTGACTAAATATGGGCAGGCACCCTCTTGCTGTATTACAATCACAGGGGAATGCAACAGCTGATTATCCCCCTGCCTCCCAAACTCGTCTTTCCTGCCTAGTCACAGACAGACACCCAGACTGCTTTGTTATGCTGAATTTCAGTGGCTCTTGCTTGTTTTTTGCATAACTTGGGCTATTACTCATCTCCGTACAGCTACAGCAAATCAAATATTTGTTCAATTGGGGCAA
Source organism: Gephyroberyx darwinii (assembly GCA_900660455.1). Lineage (NCBI taxonomy): Eukaryota > Metazoa > Chordata > Actinopteri > Trachichthyiformes > Trachichthyidae > Gephyroberyx > Gephyroberyx darwinii. The sequence continues at coordinate 7,894 of CABFOQ010033608.1, forward strand.
AAACACATGGTTCATCCCTTGCCACCCCTAACTGGTCTTTTTTACTTTTACTTCTCTTTGAAGTAAGACCACCACCCGCCGCAGGCTTTAGCACCCTCGCTAGCCAGTCCATCTTGTGTCAGCAGGGGTGTCAAATGTTTCCATGGATATAAATATGACACAGCTCATAAGCAAGTTCTTGGGTATAAGGGGTTAGCGTATATATGTACCACACCTAGCTTTAGTTGTGTGGCTAGGCTTACATACTGTACTGCTGATACTTGCATTTTGTGTTGGTGAGCAATTGCAGCCACTTAAGTTGTAAACAATTCTTTCAGCACAGGATTGTATTAGGGTCTATTTTATACATTTCATGTGCTATGTCTCATACTGGGCTAGATCCCCTGGAGGAGAGAAAATAACCGTTAAGTGATGGAAATTGATGAGATACACTTTTATCTCTGTGGCTATCAAGTGTCCTCTTAACAATGTTTCAATTACATGGTTGCAATTAACACATAATATAAGTGTATTTTGGCAAAGTGATTTAATTATGCTGTGAAATGTTCAGTCGTCTTTTTATAGAAACCCAATCACTTTCTCTCTCTCTCTCTCTCTCTCTCTCTCTCTCTCACACACACACACACACACACACACACACTTGCATATTTGAATAGGACCCTCCACAGAGATCCAATGGCACATGCCAGAATGACAGAATATCTCTTGCCATCAGAGGACTGCAGGACAACTGCAGCATGACAAAAACCAGACGGTTACAACACAGGAAGTCACGCGGCCAGAGACGCACTGTAGGGCCCGTTGGAAGAAAGGCTTTTACATGTGCACAGAATACAGTGTGCAACAAGATACGTGCATTATGCTATTACTTACCGATGAAATCTTATAGCTACGGGTGTTGAAGACAGGCTCTTCACCATTGAGTCTCTGCCTACAGCTGGCATCTCATCACTCCACAGAATACAACAACGAGCGTCTCGTTAGGGGAGCGCTAAAAGCATAAGGTATTTAGGTTGCAGGTTCAAATATCACACTTGGTTGCACAGGTCTGAAGAGAGACACAGGAAGACCGACAGAGACTGCAGCGGTTGTCCAACCTGACACCCATGGGAGCCGAGGAGATGTTTCCCCGTCTAACCTGCTCATTCATTAGATCTCAGTAATGGCAGAGTATGGTGGCCCCAGTCTACTTCATTTAGATAACTTACCAACATCATGTGCAATGCAGGGGAGTATCTTCCTCTATGGTGTAGGACCTGTTAGTTTTAACACTGCTGGTGTCTGGTGTTTCACATGCTGCACATTTATGGTGCAACATGGTGGAGCTGTGTCCACCTATAAGGCTCTGATATTGTACTTCTGCAGTGACCAACATACTCTGAGGGTTGTAAGCGCTGGTGTAGTCCGTTTTCAGGAGCAAGCCATCTGTCGGCTACTCCTCTCCTCCACAATGCTAAATGCATTCAGTATATACTATGACTACATTTTGTTGGTGTAGCAGCAGAGCAAGCCAGTGTGGTAGCAGTGAGCTATATAGTGGCAGGTATAGCCAGTTTGCAGAATGAAGCCATCTGTCACCGTCCTTTCTCCTCCACCCACTAACTGGGAAGCTGCCCAGCAGAACTGACTGGCTGCCATCTTGACAACTATTAAACCATCAGGACCCTTTTTCTACAATGTACACGAAGTGACTGTGTTGTGGGCCATCTGCTTGTTGTAACTGATCTAGTAATGTAGTCAACTAGAAGTAGACACAATTTTGTCCTTGTTTGTGAGATTTCTCACAACTCTCCAGAGAAAGAACACAAAAACACACTAAATACAGTGTGTGTTCCTTAAGAGAGACATTAAAGTGCCAAATAATTTGATATATTTTGTGAAATGTAAATTCATTTATGTACACGGTCAGAATGGGTTGTAAGCAGTCCATAACTGTTGGCACTATTGGGTGGTTATACTCATTCACACCCAAAATAATGTGAGCCTTCCTTTAAACTCTTTTTGTGTGTGTGTGTGTGTTTATGGGTTATGTTTTAGTTGATGTAAACTGGCCCGCTGCCAGGGCCTTGGCAGCTGCTGAATAGCACGGACTCTCTGTTATTTTAGTCTACATTTTATCATCCATTTCAATCTAGTTATCAACATGTGTGTCTGGGAGAAGTGTGGTCGAAGCCCCTGGAAGAGTAAGTGTTGACTGTGTGTGGACAGGTGTAGCTCCTCTATATCAGGCGGGGAACCTCAAGTGCCTCTAATTGTTCCAGCGGGAAGCGCCTACGCCGCCGAGTCCTCAAGTGGATGGGGGGCTATTTTCAGCCCAGTGTAACGTTACAGTATGTCAAGTATTCACAGAGTAATCACAATCAGTAATACTCCCAGTTAATGTGGAACAGATATCAGTAGCTAGCATTGGACTTTCAGCACTAGGATTTAATAAACACCCAGGTTAGAAAAGAAAAAAAGAAAAGAGAAAGATGGAGAAAAAGTTTTAAGAACTTATGAAAGAAGTGATCTTGCACTGTAGCTGAATCCCCCAGTCCAAAACTATTGGCTCACACTTTATGAAGCAATGGGGCAAAGTGCAAAACCTTCACCGAGTGTTGAATACTGACTCCAAATGTTTGCCTTCCTTGTA
>CABFOQ010033636.1:3251-13360 GCA_900660455.1 Gephyroberyx darwinii
TGTGTGTGTGTGTGTGTGTGTGTGTGTGTGTGTGTGTGTGTGTGTGTGTGTGTGTGTGTGTGTGTGTGTGTGTGTGTATGTGTGTTGATGGGAGTTGACGAGAAAGAGTGAGGAAGAACAATCAAATGATGTGTCCATTCATAATTTCAAAGCCTTCGATTTGAGTTTTTGTTTTGCCATGATCTTATGCATCTATCTTCGTTTCGAACCTGCTGCTGCTCTCCTCCATCAAGAGATCATCTCTTGAGTGACTTTTCAAGAAGTGTTGATTAATGTACTGTCCTTGCCTATCAAAATATAGCCTGTTTTTAGGTTACAATCTACAAAATTTAAGTTTGTTAAACTACAATGAATTTGGGAAGGCTATAATGGCAGCATAATACAACTAGTAACATCGTACTAAATTGGGATTTTCCAGTCAAATACATGCAGCTGTTGAAGCCACCAATTTCTACAGAATAACTTTGGGAACTCATTTTAATCTTTCTGTGACTCCTCACCCAGACTGTGAAAAGCAGTGAACTAAATTCATGAAATTCCTGTTTCTCAAAATTTGAGTTGGGGCCCAAAGGTGAGTTGGAATATTAAAATAGTTCTCCAAATTATTCTAGAGAGATTAGTAAAACTACTGTCTGTTATGCTGCCAAAGCCTTGCAGTGTCCGCTGCCTCAAGACGTTGCAGTGTAGGATAAGCTTAATTGAACACTGTAGGATAATGAGTAATTTACTTAGCTTGAATTCTGTTAGGTGAATTTGAATTTGTGAACTGGCCAGGACAATGTGGTTGGGGGAAGGGAATGTGTAACAATCCCTCAACAACTAATGTTGAGGTGCTCTTGAGCAAGGCACTTAAACCCCAGAATACTCCAGTATAGCTGCTTAGTGTTCAACAGTAGAAGACTCTGGTGGTACTGGGCAGCTCCCTAGTTTGTGGAACTGTGAATTGAAATAAGATTATGCATCCTCAGCCGACTCTCCCTGGATAAATAAATGTTAAAAACATTCCCAGTAACTTACAAACTCAGTTTTGATTTGCGAGAAAAGTATTTTGAGAAAAATAAAGTCTGGGTCCTCAATGAAAAAGCTTCAAAACCACTGAAATACAGCATCAACATAATGCAATGACCTAACTTGTCCTGCAGAGGGCGCTGCCTCACTACAACAGCATTGCCACATCTGCAACTAACGTCCCTCCAACGCGAAACGGACAGCTTGACTGACCAATCACACGTCAAAATGTGATACAGTAACCATTCTGAGCCAATGAGAACCGCCGAAAAGATGTTTCTAACTGTATAGGGCGGGTATTGAGTATGATGGACAGGTTTGCTTTGAGCCCTAGCCAGATTTTCGGTGTGGGATATTGGAGTTGAGATTTTTGGAGGCTGAGAGAGAGGGACGTATTCTTTGGAGGGGGACAGAGTGAGGCCACGCTTGGAAAAGTTTGCTTTACACCTCATTGGAAATTACACCAGGTAACGTTTAATTTTACCCCTTTTAAACCACGTGATTACTACATCAGCGACTGCAGCTGTTTCGATGCTTTTCGCGAATTAAATAACCGATATCTAAATGCATCTGTTTTCAGCCTACATTAGCACACGTTGTTCACGAACAACCCCAGTAGTAGCAGCTTTCTAAAATGGTCAAGTAACAAGCAAGGCTTCCTATGGAAATCCGCTATTCAGCGGTGCAGTCATACCTTCGATGCAAAACATTTCATGGCGCCTATCTTCCATATTATCCCCATTATTGTGATTTAAACAAGGTTATACCTCGTTAAATCTTGCCCCGATGTGTTTTATATGCCGAGCAACAACGATTCATCGAAATAATTCACACTAAATCAACGTATGTGTTTAGAAATGTATAAAAAACGTATTTTCCCAATGAATGTTTCCTTGTGTAGTAACGTTAACGCTAAGGTAAATTCTATCGCTAAGGTAACCGTTAACGTCCGGCGGTTGGTTCCTTTAAACATGTTAACGTTAAGTTGAAATAACAGTTAAAACCCGTCGCCGTTTTGTTGGATAATAGTTTACATTTCTCGCAGTTGGCTTTCTCCAGATAAGTTATAAGATTGTTTGAAAACAACGATATCATTTCCAGCCGTTTCTGCCTGTTGTGCAACGGTATTACTCACACATGGGCTCCCTTGTGTTGGGGCAGTGCTTCTCCAGTTGCACTACGGCCAGATGGTCATTTCAACACATCGTTTTACTATTTTGAAAACTGCTATTATTTTGCAAGTATTTTGCAAAGGTGTCTGGGAAATGTAGTGCCGCATGGTTTATTGTCGTTTGCTCAATTCGCTACTTGTTGTGAACAGTTAGACTCACGGATAGTATTAGGGATGGGCTGTGTGCAGTGATGTGGTCAGATTGAAGGTGGGAAAGCTATGATACCCACCCATATGAACCATAAACAATGACATTTGCAGAATGGTATTTTTATTTTCAGTAATTAGATCACGTAATAGTAATAGTAGAAGATATTTACCATAGTACATTTGAGTTTTAAAGGTTTATAATAGCTTGAAAAGGTGGGTAAACTTGATGATATGAAGACTGGTAAGAATGGATTTCAATTTGTTATTACTATATTGGTAGATTGAATGAAATGCTATCAGACCTCGCCAACTGAATCAGGGATCAGGGATACTTGATATTTTTCAGGATTTTGGGTTTCCATATGTTGCCTGTCGTGGATGCCCAGACACAGTAAATCCTCTATATAGCCAAACAGTGTTTTCTCCAAAATACACAAATAGATTAAGTGGATGCTAGGATTATGAACTATGTAAGTAAGTACTATGTACTACGACCACTAGTACTCCAGCTACTAACATATACTATGCATAATCACCCATCATATTATTAAATAATGCATACAGACAGAAAACCCACCCCTTGCTATTTCCTGTCTTTTCCGATCATAGTTTGGCAATGATGCCAAGATAGAGCCTATTTTGTTTTCATACAGAGGAAAATGCGTAGTTGATGGCATCAATCACCAGAAATATGAGCTATATTTGTGTACAATCTAGGTCTTTAGTGTGTGTGTGTGTGTGTGTGTGTGTGTGTGTGTGTGTGTGTGTGTGTCCTAGTCAAATCCATAGGAGCCATATATTGTTTGACAGATGGCAAGGGGCTCAACTAGTTCACAGACAGATAGGCAGGCAGGCAGAAAGACAGACAGGCCAACAAATCGACAGACAGGCCAACAAATCGACAGACAGGTTGGACTAAGGTGAAGATTTTGCTGATGCGTACAAAGTCAGTGGCAAACATGCATATTACATTAACTTCATTAAATTCAGTCCACGTTCATATTTCCCACCTTCAAAGCTAATGCAGTTTGCACCTAGGCCAGCATTTTTTAATGTTTGCTATCTCCTCTTTTTACGGCTTTACCAATAATCAGCTGTTAGGTGTGTTTCATGTGTGCTGCACCATTGAAGATTGAGAACAACCCAGACAGACACACACCTTAATATCAGGGCAGCTGGCAGGGCACCAGTGTATTAACAACCACCCTCCAAATCTAACCCGAACTGTGTGTGACCAACTAGTCATCACCTTAATCACCATAACCTAGCTTTAGTGTCTGCTGCCCTCTTCTTTTCTCTTCTCTTCTCTTCTCTTCTCTTCTCTTCTCTTCTCTTCTCTTCTCTTCTCTTCTCTTCTCGTGTGTTCTCTTGTGTGTATTTTGTACTTTCTTGTGATACTGTTACGCTGCCGCAACCCCAGAATTTCCCCCCGGGGACCAATAAAGTATCAGTCTATCTATCTGTCTTCTCTTCTCTTCTTTTCCTCCTTCAAGGAAGTAGGGGGTGGTAAGGAGAAATGGAGGATAGTTGGGTAGGTCAAGTGAGAGAGAAAGACAGGAGGGAAAACGAAGAGAGCGGAAGAACAAATGTTGGTTCATGCTTCACGCGAGAGAGGACGTGATGGAGCGAGCGCGGTCAAAATGACGTAATTGTGGACTAAACTGGGCGTGTTGGAGTTGTGCGTGAGGTCATGCACCACCTGAACACGGATGGTGCTGCAGCTCCTCCATCCAGGAGGAAGGCGGGGTGTTGTAGAGCTGAATTTTCCTACGGCTCCACCATAGTATTGTTGAGTTACACGGATATGCGTTACAAGATACACGGATGGCGCGTCTGCAGCTCCCGTGCGTCTAGCCATGCAGAAAGCATGAACCAAGCCTTAGTTTGCCACTCTGTAGTTTACCCATTGTGTGTCTGGCCTTGTTATTTTGTTTGAATTTTATGGACAAGAGTGAACTTTCCGCACACAATTCATCCCATTGGTGATGTTAACACCCAAACCTCTCTAAGAGCCAAGGGGAAACCCTGTGAAATTGATAGATTATATAATGAAGTCATCCATCCATTCATCCATCCTGTTCTAGCTGGTTTGATTCTAGCTACATTAACAGGACAATTAGTTTCTGAGCTAGCCTCCCATTCATTTCTATTGGAGATTCCTGTTTTCCCGGTCCTTTTATTTCTGATTCCCATTTATGCCCTGCTTTTTTATGTAGTAGTGATTACCTTCCTCCTATTGTAGTAGACTATTTTCCAGGCCTGTATCATATCATGTATCATGGCTGGCCCACATTGCGACTTGAGGGGTATGATGTCCTAACTATCAATGTCTTCTTATGTCATTGCCACTCTACACACTTTGTTGACAGCGGAGACAAAAATACCAAATAAAAAAAGTTCTTGAAAAACAGATAGGAGGCTGGAAAGCTTCTTAATCTCTGATGTTAAAGTTGGAAAAAAGCGTCTTCTAGTCATGAGGAAAAAGAGATCCAAGGCTCTCCAAAACAAGTTAAAAAGCCTTTAATTAAGAAAAGTGTGCCCAACGTATTTCAGCCACTAATTTTCCACACTACAAAATAGATGTTTAGATTGGGTTCAGGTAGATTCTTGGTTTGGATGCCGAGCTACAAGTGGAAGCAAGCGGTGAACGAGTCTGCATCCGGCTGGCGTGTTTTTCCTACTCATCCCCTATCTTTGTATAGTGTATCTATAATCAGTGGTGCCATTTTCATCCTCAGACTCTCAGGATGTGTAGAACAGTGGGACTCTGTGGCGCTCGCTCTGTCAAACTCACTAATGAGAAGCCCTAATTGGTTGTTCTGGTGTGAGAATCTGCTCATTAAAGGTAGCTGGAACTAACACGAGGCTAGCCAGAATGAATACATGGATTTTCTTTCCTAATATTGCTGGTGTCACGCAGAAACCTTCTATTTCCAAACTTTTGATCTCTATGTATTTAATAATGATTTGGATTTGATGTGGAAGTCATTTTTTCCAAGACTTGGCTTTGTCCCAAGGTCTTAAACCTTCTCTAGATATTGGAGATACCATCAACTGCACTGTAAGTTAAAGTTAAAAGAAAAAAGTTACATTTCAGACACAAACTTTCTGCAGGATGTCAGCAACACGGACTATTAAATGTTGTGATGAAAAGGCATCCTCAGAGCAGACGTGTTGTCAAAACGAATACATCTTTTCTTGAGAATGTTTGAATGTGTTAATATGTCAGTGTTAATATGTTAAAGGACAAATTTGACATATTAACACTGGACTTACTCATAAGGGGGGCAATAAAACCGGATAGGGCCTTTTATTCCTAAGAATTAATAAAGGGAAAACACTGTGACACACACACATTCACACACCTGATTTGTACTTATTTTGGTCACCTTGCGGGGGTGGGGAAAGCAAGTTGGGGTTGAGACAGACAAAGAGAGAGAGAGGAAGATGGGAAGTAGATAAAGAGAGTGACAAAGGCAGAGCGGGAGGAAAGAGAGAAACAAAGAGACGGAGAGGAAGCGAACGAGAGAGAGAGAGAGAGCAGAGACTGAGTGAGAGCGACAGAGAGAGAGAGAGAGAGAGAGAGATATTGCCTAACCATTCGGAAAGGCTATGGGAACATCCGTGTGTATGTGTATGTGTATGTGTGTTCGCCCTGACCCTGTCTCTTCAACAGGAACTGAACACATCACATCAGCTCACACACATGCACGCACGCACACACACACACACACATAGATAACCCATTTGTCCCACATACACTCTCTCAGACTGTGTGAGGGACAGAAAGAGAGAGCAGTGACAGCTAGCCATGTCCACTGGTTTCAATAAGTAATGCTGACAATGCCATTTTAGGAAAGTAAAGAGCATAAGTACAAACCTTCTTCCTCCCACAGTGTTACAAATGTCTCATGGTGAATAATGACCAACTAAAATTAAAAATGTCAAGGTATCCATTGATTTAGCCACTTTCACTGTTATGGCTATAAGTGCATTAGTAACATTGGGAGAGTCACCACTGCTAAGATGGACATATTTTACAGTGTAGCACTCAGCCGTGACCAATGGGCATTAGCCTCTAGCTCTCATGGCTGCTCGGCGTGCCGGCACCGCAGGACGGGTACTCACACAGCGAAGATCAGAAAGGCATGGATGAATGGAAACTGTAATGCGATGTTCAGCTTATTAATGCTACAGAGAGAGTGAGGGAAGGGGGGGGTAAAAGACTGATGGGGCGAGACAAAGAGGGATAGAGATGTAGCGTATGTGTGTGAGAAAAGAAGGGATGGGATAGAAAGGGAGAGGGAGATAGGTAGTCGCTCTGGGTGGAAGTGTCCGCTAAACGCCACAAAGGCAAAATGAGAAAAGTAGAGTAACGAAGTGGTAATAGAAGTCGTAGAGTTTGAATAGAGTACTTTAGAGTTCAGTTGAATGGAGCAGAACTTGTAAGTATTGTTGAATAATGGTGTTTAGTCAAGTAGTATTTGTATTGTTGAATGGGAGAGTTAAGTAGAGTAGAATATCCTTGTGTTGAAGAATAGTGTGTTTCGCAGCAGAGAGAGAGAGGGGCTGCCTCCTCCCAGCAAGTGTCCTGCTCTGAAAGAAACGATAGAATGAAAGAAAGAGAGAGGAAGAGAGAGAGAGAGAGAGAGAGCGTGGGCCTGTGGCTTTGGCAGGGGGCCAAACATAGTTAAAAACAGATTAATCAACCCAGGGTCACATTCTCACAGACAGAGACTGAACAGAGCAGGGTAAGACCCGGCAGATCCTTCATCTTTTAAAAGCTCAATCTCTCCGAGCAACGCGAGGACATCTTACCGCAGAAGACTATATCAGCAGATACATCAATAATATTACATACTGATATCTGATACTTTTTGACATTTCCTCACTCAAATTCAGCTTTTAAAAGAAGTCATGCCAAGATACACTTATTTCTTTTTTTATTATTTATAGCAATTAAAATCACACTGAACAAGTAGTAGTAAGGACCATAATCTTTCAAAAAAGAGAAGAATAGAACAGTATGATATAGAAGAGGGATCCTTCATTTTCTGTAATTTAATGTTTTGTTCATTCATCCATTCATTCATTCTTTAATTAATGTGTTTATTCATTAAGTTGTTCATTCATTCAGCCTTTGACAAAAACAGTCAATGAAGGGCTTGCCAGGAAAGAGTGTGAAAGGGAGGTGGGGTGCAAGGAGGAGAGAGATGAAGCATAATGGAGGAGAGGGAAGTAAAAGGTGAGGGAAGCAGGCCGGTTAACTTCTCATTAGTTGCCTTTGAGAAGCTCTTGAGGTTGTAAAAAGATCTGGAGAGGGTGTAAATAACCTGGTGAACTCTGGGAGAAAGAGAGGGAGAGGGGTTCAGAGAGAGGGAGGAGGGTTAACAGGTGGGGGAGTGTGTGTGTGTGTGTGTGTGAGGGAAAGCGGGGGGTATGTGGTTATTGAGGGAGGGATAGAGGATGTTGTCTTCTGTCAGACGGTTTTCAATAGGCTGAATCAAACAACTGTGGAAGTGTTCAAAGAGAGAGACAGAGAAATAAAAGGGAGGGGGTGGGGGGCAAAAATCAGAAATGAAGACAGAGATGGAAGATTAGGAAAAGAGTAGGAGGGTCGGGAAGTTGCTTCATTTCCACACTTCCTGTTTCCTGGTTGGGGGTCAGAGGTCACTGGCCTGGGATTTGCTGATACTAGGAGCCCCAAGCATCCAACTGGCCAATTCATTGACCTAACACTGCTGCCTGAAGAGCTGGTTGATACGTTGTGATGTATGATCGATGTAATTGTGTGTGTGCGCGCGCGTGTGTGTTTTAACTTTGTCCTCCAATAATAGAAACATCCTCCAAATTTAGGACATTTCGATGGCCCTCACAAGAGGGATGCTTATTTTAGAGTTAGGGGTAAGGGGTTGGGGTTAAGCATTTAGTGGTCAGGAAATGAAAGTCAACTTTGTGCAGGAGCGCTATACTTTCTCACTACTTCACCAGAGAAAGTCCTAATACTGCCATAGACAAATGTTGCATTATGTTTAATGCCCGAGCTCTAAGTTTCATTTAAAACAACAGTGCTGTATAACTAATAATAATTCATATTAATATTAAAACAGTGACAGACGTACAGTCGTAACTGATTTGAAGTAGTCTATACTGAGGTTAACACGCCTCCAGATTCTGGCATGAGCAAGTGTTCATTATCAATGTTTAGATTGAATTGCAAACAAGTGTGTTTGACTGCAGGCTAATCAGTTTGTATTTACAAGAGTGGAACAGGGGTAGTTTGATTTTGGTTCATCAGAACATATTTTCAACAGTCCAGCTGAAAGCCTGAAAGAGACAACTTCAAAATGTGGGAGCCACGTGACAGTCTGTTGTATAATGTTATTCAGTCCATGTTCATAAATTTTATTCTGGTTTGGTTTTTCATTGTTTTCATTCATTATTTTTTTTTATCAAACTTTTGATTTCAGGTGTATTTTAGTTTAGTTTTCCATGCCAAACATTTCTCTCAACAATTTTCATTTTGCTTTCACTTGACTAAAGCATCTCTGCCATCCTAGCTACTCAGCAATGTTACTAAGCCTTGATGTCCATAAAGTAATTTGCTTTGCCAAGACACCTGTTGTTTGCGCCCTATATGGGATGTCCGTTACCGTGGCAACACCACACCCACCAGTGTCTGCAGAGGCCAGGTGGACTTGTGCACTTGTTCTTTCTGTCTTTGTTCCTCTCACTCACTCACAACCACAGACACAAACAGACACACACATTTTCTCTTTCCAGCTAATGCTTTCTTTCTTCCACTCTCTTTCCATTTTTCTAAGCTGTATCGCCTCTCATGTGCATGTGGACTCGTGTGACCCACCCATACTCTCGCTCTCTCTCTCTCTCGTTCTCACACACACACACACACACACACACACACACACACACACACACACACATTCACACAGACAGGGCACTTGCGGCTGGCTGCCCTAATCGTTGAATAGGGGAGTTTAGCAGTTAACAATAGTAGTTATGAGCTGACCCATTATTCTCACAGAAAAACAAGAGAGGGAAAGAGAGAAAGAGATGAATAGAATATTGTAAGTTGCTCTGGGTATCTGGATAACAGTGTCAGGAGAGTTTCATAGAGTAAAACTTTGAGGTTTTGTTGGACAATGTTTGTAGTGTTGAATAGGAGAGTTTAGTAGAATAGAGTTGAGGAGAATGCCCTTGTGGTGTTGAAGAGCGTTTTGCAGCTGACAGTAGCAGTTATGTGTTGACAGTAATGATATAGTAATATTTGTAATGATATATTATTAGTCGTAAAAGCGTCACTTATGAGCTTTGGAGTTTATTTGCTAGGACCCTTCAGCGACAGATGGAGAGACATTACTCTTATTCTATTTGTCTTTCATTTGACCGCACTTAAAAACTGGAATACAATTTTTCAGCGCAATGAAATCAGGTGTAGCTTTGACTAGAGGAGGAGAACGACAGAGAGAGAGAGTAAGAGAAGGAATCAATCAGACAGGCAGACAGACAAACAAACAGACAGACAAATATACACGGGGATAATCCCCGTGTGTAATCCTCAGTTTAAGTGTCAGAGGGTAGTGTAAGGGACAGGGATGTTAAGAATTTCCACGCCACCTGTGTGTGTGTGTGTGTGTGTGTGTGTGTGTGTGTGTGTGTGTGAGCGAGCAACAGGACCAGGGACAAAAAACGAGAAAGAGACAAGATACAGAGAGAGGTAGAGAATCACAGAAGAAAGAAAGAAAGAAAGAAAGAAAGA
>CABFOQ010033636.1:14475-26853 GCA_900660455.1 Gephyroberyx darwinii
CAATGAAGAGAAATGTGAAAACCATGTGAGCCATAGTTTAATCCTGCCTTGTTCCTTTTTTCTTTTTTATGTTTTGCATTCACTCCAGTCCCTCACTTTAAATCATGTCTCTCAGCCACACGCCGGGTCAGGAAGTTGTAGTTGCCTTGACAACGACCCCTAAAACCTAGACAGACAGCAATAAAGTTTTAAGTGGAAGAACTGTTGTGTTTGTGTGTGTGTGTGTGTGTTTATGTATGTGGCATTTGTGTTTGTGCAAAAGTGTGTGTCTTTTGCAGCTTGTGTTATCAAGTGCAAGGGGTAAAAAACAGTACCACTTCCTGTAAGTGTGGAAATGTGGACACGACAGCAGCTGGGAAATCTAGCCAGTGTTTGTAAAAAGTCAGCAGTGCTCTTCTACTACTGCTCACTGATGGTTCTGAGCCCAAATCAAAATGGTATCAGTGCTGAGACTCCTCAAAATACCTCATACCCCCCATTCCACACCAAAACATATCTGGGTGGCGGGATGGCCTGGTGGTTAGAGAGACCCTCCTTCAACCAGAACCCGCGTTCAAGCCCTGTGTCAGAAAAGCATCCGCCCTGCTGAAGTGTCCTTGAGCAAGACACCGAATCCCCACTAGCTCCAGGGTTGCTGTTCTGTAGCTCACCCTGCACTCTGACCTCCCTTTGGAGAGGTACAAGCAAAAAGAGAATTTCCCTACAGGGATCAACAAAGTAGCACATTATTTTTATCTCCTTTCCCATACCATGCTCCTCTTCATGCTCTAATATGCTCTTATCTTGAAGTTAGTAAAAGTAAAGGTTCATTCTGCCTCGCACCTTAGTGATAATATTTATTTTCCTAGCACTTATCTCTTACATAATCTTTCATATGGTCACAGGAATATTGTCATGACATTATGGCTCTGATCTTTCCACTGGTTGTATGCAATGTTGGTGATTCCAGATAAGAGTGTCAGCAAAATGAATGAAAACAAGAGTAATGTCAGACATGAGTGATGTTTAAGAACATTTAACTGGCTTTGGAAAAGAGCGAGCTGCTTCATGAGGAGGGAAAGGGAGAGATACTGCTGTGGCAATATTGTCTCTGATAAATAGTCATCCAATCAACTAACTGAACACAGAGAGACTAGAAAATGAAGTGAAGGATGGTTGGCTAGAGGAAACTAGAAGATGAGAAAGGAATGATTTCCATACTAGTGTCTGTGGATGAATGGATGGAGGAATGAATGGATATAGAGAGAATGAACAGAGGATGTGTGATTTCCATGCTAGTATCCATGAGTAATCTCTTTTCTGGCACACATACACAGTGAGTGGGGTCTCTCTCTTTCTCTCTTTCCCTCTCTCTTTGCCTTGCCCTACCTTTCTCTCTCTGGTTTTCTCTTTCTTTATCTCTCTGTCGCTCTACCATACTCCATTCCCACCCCCTCTCTCATGTTCTGCCCTCGTTTCTCCAAGCGATGGTCCCAGGGGAAGCAGACACAGGGCACTGAAGGAGAGGAGAAAGGAGAGGATAGAGGAGTGAAAATGGCAATGACAGTTTGTAGGGCAGGCGTGAGCTAAGATCTGGGAAACGAAAGAAGGGGGGGAAGGAAGGAAAGTAGGCAGAAAAGAGGAATAAAGACAGAAATACAGAAAAGTAGTAAAAGACAGGAAAGAAAAAAGAAAGTGAGAAGAAAGAAAGTGAAACGACAAAAGGACAGGAGCTACAGGGAAATAGAGAGAGACAACGATAGGTAAGATATCGATTCATCCATTCATTTAGTCATTTATATAAAGAAACATGAAGTAACCGGGCAGTTGTGTCACATGTGGCTCGTTGGATAATATTGGCACTGGGTTTCATTTGATTGGTTGAGAACACATGGATGGATGCTTTTACTGTCTTGTGGAGTCCAGCAGTAAAACCTGGAAGAGTAGTTAAAGGGTCATATGACTTGCTGTATATGAATGCTGTAAAAGTTCATTTTTATCTGTGTTGTCTGTCACCGTGAAAGTCATGCAACTGTGCAATTGTTGATTACTTAAAGTGGAAGTTTTTTCAGGAAACCAAATTATACACTGGGTTGTTTTGGGGTAGTTTTAATTCCCATGAAAAATGGAATTGGTCCCTATACTACCTGTTGTGTTAGCCAGAGCTTGTTAGCTGTCTTTCTTACTTTATCTAATACTAAAACACAAATTATCTGTCTGAAACATCGAACGGCAATAGTTTATGTAAGCATAGACAATGAGATGAGGAAATGAGAAAGAATTAGCTGAGATATGCTTTTTAAAGTGTGTGTGTGCGTGTGTGTGTGTGTGTGTGTGTGTGTGAAAGAGAGAGCGATCAGCTGAGTTGGGTTTAGAGTCACAAAGACAGACTGTCACTCCCACGTGTGCACACTCATGCGCACATACACACACACAGAAACCTAAATAAAGGATACCTCATCTAATTCAATTGGCAAGACTGGCTGTGTGCCTGAGTGTGTGTTTATCAAGAATCTGCAGGGCCTTCCCTTGCATTTTAGCAAGATCTGTTTAGACAATTGGGTTATTTGAACACAACTAATTGGCCGTGTAGATAAGTGCGGTAAGATAAAACCCACCACAACATATGAGTAGCACAAGCCTCTAGGGATAATCTGCCTTTCTGTATGGAGAGACCAGTAAACACTCTAAAACAGCACTTCATATCCTTTAGACCCAGAGATGTAGCTGGTCCATACTGTCTAGCTGCTGTCTATTTCATGATTTTTAGGTTTTTGTTAATTTATATACAGGAAGGCTTTGCTGAGATAGCTGCTAAGATGCTATACATACAGATGCTGTTACTGTCATAAACCATGCAGTGTGTATATGTAAAGAGAGACAGGAGGAGAGATGGGCAGAAAGAGAGAGAGATGTAATAATGTCAGCCCTATTGTTCAGACGCACTGTGGGAAGAAGAGAGAGAGAGAGAAAGAGGGCGGGGGTAAAGCAACTGGGGGATCAGAGGGGATTGAAAGGAGGCCCGGAAGAGAGGGATTGAGAGAGGGCGAGATGAGTAGAGAGAAGATTTAGTGAATGGCAAAGAGAGAAAGAAAGAGGCAGCCTGTGCTGGAGAGAGTAGAAGAGAAAAATGGAGAGGAACAGAGAGAGAAAGAGAGCGATGGAGAGAGGGGTGAATTTGAGAGTTGTGAGAGGGATAGAAAGAGGTTCCCTGAGTTTAAGAGTAAGAGAGAGAGAGAGAGTGAGTGCGCCAAAGTTTAAAACAGGTCTAAGCAGCCATGACGAACATCTCTCAGAAACCTGCACTCTACTGCCAACTCACACATATACACAGTGAGAGCTAGCCCATTGAAAAGCACAGTGTTCTCAGATGACTGAGGAAAACATTACGAGTAGGTAGTAACAAACCTTTTTAGATGACAGGGTTGGGAGATTGGACAAAAACATTGGAGCTGGAATGAATTCTGTGGAAATTCCTGCACCGTTTTTTCTTTGTTTTTTTGCCAGTTTAAATTACCTTGATCTTCAGTGATTTAAAGTATAGCCTTGAGCAAGACACGCAAATGGGAAGCACACGTAGGGACAAAAATAAGGCCTAAGGTGATGTAAAATATATTTAGGATCGCAGATGCTAACCTTTCTGTCTTTGTGTGCTGGTTTTGTCCCTGTGTATACTTCCTTGTGTCTTGTGTTACTGCATCTTATTGGAAATGCACCGTGACCTGATACTTTATATTTTTGTTTTCATTGTTCGGCTTCTTTCTCGACTGCGAGGACTTGTAATTTGAAATGTAAAAATGCCCCTTCCTTGGGCACTTAAAAGCTATGTTTCAATTCACGTCATCATGCCTACATGGTGCACAATCACACCGGTCATGGGCTATTTCATGCAGCATGGACAAACTGGTTGATTGGTTGACAGATGACACATATGTGTAATGAGAATGTTGATGCCCGTGCTGACAAGCCATTTTTGTGTTAACTGCACTACCAGCACAGAAACATTTACTGGTGAACAAAAATAACATAACGTGTCATGTTAATGATATAACATGTAACTGCTGTCACGTGAACGAACACCTTGTGACTCTAAATGTATCTTTTTTCTTCTTGGTTTTGCTTTGAAAGATTAAATTACAGGTCCATTTATGTGGTTAATCAAATAAGTGTTAATTAAGTCCCAGGATGCCATTTAAAAAAAACTCAGATGTTTAAAAATTGCACAGGTTACAATCTGAACACAATGCTCTTACTAACCTCTCACACCTTGCATATCTGGAGATGCGAGGTTTTCATCTGACATGTTCTATTTGTTGTGCATTTTGGTTGGAAACTTGCAAATGAAGGCCTTTAAGCCTCACACACTCACACAAGGCTACAGTATGAGAGGGAGAAAAACAATGCAAGAGGTCCAGAACAGAACATACAATTACATTTAGTCATTTAGACAGTCGGTGACATACAATTCAAGAGCAGACTAAGCTTAAATTTCTCTGCTGTCAACATATCAAGCAACCAGTAATGCAAGGGCCAAAACAACAGTGAATACATTTAATACATTTAAAAATACAGTAGAATACAAAGAAACTTCCCGGGTCGAAAGTTTGTCTTGCGTTCCCCTAATCTCTTCTCTCCTCGCATTAGCCAACAATCTACAGAAACACATATTCTCTCTCTCATTCACACACACACACACACACACACACGCACACGCACACACACACACACCTCCTCTTTCTCTGTCTCCCCTCATTTCTCTGCCTCGTTAGCCAATCATGCGGAAGGAGACCTGTTCTATTTTTAGTCCCGCCCCCTCCTCACACACACATACCCAACAAAACGTGTGTGTGTGCGTGTCCTCTTATTGAAGGTGGCAGGGCAGGAAAGGGAGGGAAAATGAATATGAGAGACAGAAAGTAAAATACCGACGTGATAAATAATTGAATCAGAGAGAGGAGGCAAGAACGAGAGAGGTTGACGGAGAAAAACGGGGTGAGAAAGACTATGAAAAATAGAAGTACAGTGAATGACAGTGACTGAATCATACTTGTTTATCCTGCAGCTATGTGTGTGTAGACTAGACGTACAGTCAAACACAGACAGACACAGCGGATGGGTGGTTCAGGTAGCCACCATCAATAGGTAGCCTGGCACATTCATGTTATTATCGCACTTACCCTCAGGACTGATGTCATGGTCATCTAGTGTCATCCGCTCTTTAGTGCCGTGATGAATGAGTGTGTCTGTCGTACTGATGGGGTGTGTGGACAACGCTGTCATGGATATTTGGGTTGAAGAGTGTGTGTTGTGCGCACATTGACCACAGCTGCAGGCTAAAAAGAACGACTGAATTTATTAAGATCGAGTCGTTCACTCACTTTCATTCTTTGTGCGTGCGCGACTGCATGTGGCCAGCCGTTGAGCTGTTGACCCAGATGACACTCACACTGTGACGTAATGGCATCCTAAAATCTGTGTTTTTGTGTGTATGGGAGTGAGAGGGAGTGAGAGGGAGAGTGAGCCTTTGGATGCAAACAACAACTACAGCTAAGTCCATGAGCTAATGTTTTAAACGGCCATGAGCTCATGTGCTAACAGCTGTGAGCCAAAGGGCAAATATCAGCTAAGTAACATAAACTTAGTTTTTTGCCTAGCTCATGTTTTCCCTTTATTGCATGGACTTAGGCTTTGGACACATAATATACTTGACAGCTTTAGATTTTCTCCAGAGTAATTCTCTTTGTCTGTCTGCCATTCTCTCTCACGCTCTCACTTAAAGAGAAACAGAGAAACCCTAAAATGTTATTCCTTTGATCCCTCTCGAAGCCAGAGGACCAAGGGGCTCGTTTATAAAAGATTCTTCTGACCAAAATCCAGAGTTATGAACCATGAAAAATTACACTCGATGCCAAAATCAGTGGGGTACCTAGATTTTTTCCAGCTTTCCTTGACATACCAAAAGCCAAAAGAAATTACAATCAATATTCAAGGTATGAACACCATAGATATGACTTCTGAATTGATCATACAATGGAATGGAGGATGAAGTCAGAACATTTTTCATAAATCTGTGAGATTTATGGATTCATATAATCTAATCTCCTTTCTCTCTCTGCAGGTTGACGTGTCACGATGACAACAGAAGCGGGTTCTGAGACAGAGGTGAAGGAGAAAGCAGAGGAATCAGCTGCTCAGCCTGACCAATCGGAGAAGGCCACAGAGGAAAACCAGGAAGTGGCGAACGCTGAGAACGCAACGACAGAAGGAGTAGAGGAGAAGAAGGAGAAAGAGAAAGAAGGGAAGGGAATCTCTCGATTCCTGCCGCCATGGCTTAAGAAGCAGAAATCTCCAGGCCAGGTGTGTGTCTGTGTGTGTGTCTGTGTGTGTGTCTGTGTGTGTGTCTGTGTGTGTGTGTGTCTGTGTGCATATACTGTTTGATCAACATCTCATCTACATTCAATCAGTCATTAGGCCTTGTGACGGAAAATGGGAAACTTACATACAATACATTATGATTTAGCCTTATTTTCCTCCAAAACAATCATTATATAACAGAGAATCTGAGTTTTTTAGCAATAAAGCAGCAGAACAAACATAAAACTGTTCCAAACTTATATAGACTTAAATAGATTGGATTTTGATTTCTATTCTATTCTTTTTTTTCCCGCCCAAAATTAAAACTAGGTTGTGCCCAAAGAGACCACCCCCACCAAGGAAGCCCCACTGACTCAGGAAGCAGTTGCCAAGGTGACAGAGGAAGAGGAGGGGCTTGTCCCAGAAGTTAACGGCCACGCAGAGGAAGTGGAAGAGAAGAAGGAAGTGAAGTCAGAGGAAGTGAAGGAAAAAGTGGCAGAAAACACCGGTGCTGACACCCAGGTACTGTCACCTATTGGCCTGCTTGGCTGTCAATCACTCTCTGTCTTGTCACCAATTGGTTAATTCGGTTGTTGCCATTGCAGGTGTCACCCGCAACAAATATGTGGGTGTACTAATTTAAGGGCACCCGGTACCCTCCTGGTCACATGACAGGCTGTGATAGAGGCTGTGCAAACTCAGCCCACTCCTAAACATGACGGACTGAAGGAGAAGAAGAGTATCACTGCCGTTGAATGTAGCTTCATTTAGCCTACCATAACTTTATCTATTCTAAGAATTCATGAACCAACTAATGAAACGACATCAGGAATCATGTATACCTACAGGGCTGTAAGTGTGTCTAGTAGTGGCTGGGCCGTTCTGGTTCTATGGTGAATGACTTTGTTACAACAAATTCTTGACCATGTTTGATTATTATTCTAGCATGGCTAACAGCACAATTTGCGTTCTTCACACAGCGGCCATATTGGATTTACGTCATACTTGGGGTCGGAAACATTATGCGGAAGACTGCAAAGCAGATGTAAACAATGGCAGACTCAACTGGTCTTTGGACAAAAAATGTGAAATATACACCAAAAATGATCTTTACCATTGTTGAGTGATGGGCAGAGCTGCGGACCAGATTAAAAAACCTGGTTAATTCATTTTCCAACTCAGCCCAGTGATCAGAGAGAGACCCATACATTTATTCTCACTCATGCACATACACACACACACACACATGCTGTTCCATCCAGTGATCACATTTACCCATCCCAGACCCACCCAGTGACATCAACATGTCAGTAATCAGGCCAAAAGAAACGCCTGCAGTTTCTAACAGCACATTCTAGCTGGTCTGCACAGACAGGACTACAGAGAAAGAAGGGGAAATACCAAAGAACAGAGAGTCGGGGCGAGGGACAGATGGACGAGAAAGACTTAGAGAGAGCAGTGTTGTCTTATATCTATCTATCTGGATTTAACACTCTTCTTTTAGGGGACTTCATCCACACTTGTGAGCAAACTATTACTTAACATACTCATATCCGGACAGAATACTTTGCTGTGAGAGATTTACCAGACCGTTGATGCCAAACCTCAACAACAATGATGGACTTCATAACTTGAAGATCCACAGGGACGGACAGAGCAGCCAACAGACTAGCTGACTAACTGAAGAACAAACACCGATGAAAGACACTAAGAGTCGGACTGAGGAAAGGCAAGCTGAGCAGTTCTAGAAGAAAAACTGCATTAGGATGATGGGACATCTGGAGAGGGCTGTTTACTGGGTTATGGTCATGGGATTTCTGGAACATCAATTCCAGAAATACATTTCTCTGGTGAATTCGGGGAATGTCAGGGGATTTCACAAATGGATCACTTTACAGGGATATACGTGACTATATTTACACCACCATCAAATAAATGTATTGCTTTAGATGGTGGTTCTCATCTTCTCCACAACACGTCCAACTGTAGTAGAGACACTGTTAACCCCATTAGATTTTGTTGAGCTGAAATACAACATTAACAAATAAGGAAGGAATACACTTTCTAGGTCATGGAAAGTGCTCTGACTTAGTTATGGAGAGTCATGGAAAGGTCATGGGATTTTATATCAGGCCACAGTGGGAACCTTGTATTTAACTGTGGTTTGACATTTTGGTCATTTTGTTGTTTTTTCTACCCATGTCTCACACCTCTTGCTTTATTTCTCTCCATGTCCCTTTCTTCGCCTCTCTCTGTTTCCCTCCCTATTCTTCTGTCTCCCTCGCTCCTCGGCCTGTCTTTCTCCCCTTTCCCACCCCGCCTCCTCTTTCAGCCTGCCAAGGAGGAGAAGGTAGAAGAGAGCACAGAGAAAAGTCCTGAAGAGGCTAAGTCTGCAGCAGAGGGAGAAGAAGGAGAGGAGCAGAAGAAGGAGCAGGGTGGAGAGGTGGAGGGTGAAGCAGAGGGAGGAGAAGCCCATCCCTCCATCTTTCAGTCTCCTCTTCGCCTGGTGAGGAAGGCCAAGATGAAGCTGGTGGTGTGTCACGTGACCCTCCTGGACGGGACTGAGTTCCCTTGTGAGGTGGAGGTGAGACAAATGAAACCCTATCAGAGATTGACACGCACAACGCAAACATGAACACATATACACATACACACACACACACACACACACACATACACACACACACACACACGAAAGCAAGAGAGATACACAAGTTGATCTACACAGAAAAAGAGAGGTGAGAGGGAGGGTGAAGATTGAATGAGGATTTTATTACAAAATATTGCAAAAATCCTGAGTATCTGCAGGTCCTGAAATAACATATCTTAAATAACATTACCTAAAGACCTTAAAAGGACCTGTTAGCACTTGTATTTTCAGTTTGAGTCTTAAACCCAGTTTGAGAAGGCTTTAAACTTGGTGCAGTTTCTTGGTGTGCTTTTTGGGTCAGAAATCAGCCTATTCATGCAGACTTCTATTCTGATGTATTCTATTCTCATATATTTAAGTTCTTAAATTGGTCTTATATTCCATTCTGTCATCTTAAAAGTCTTAAGTTTAACTTGATTGAGCTTGCAAACACACAAAGTCCGTATTAACATTAATGTTTCTAGATGCATTTTGGCAGCCCATCATCACCGGTGTTATCTGTTAAATTGTTAAAATGACCTTCACCACATTATTTTGTTTATGAAAGAAAATTAAATGATTAAATCATTTCTGTTGTTTGATCAGATCATACCAGGGAGCAATACTTTTTGATCTGTGCAAAGTTGTCTCCAGACGCATGCACTTTCACTGCTTATTGGGAATGCAGCATCAGGTTATTTGACCTTGTGACTCAATGTGTGGTTATGTGAGGAAGCGCCCACTCACGTTGTTTGGCTGTGGTTTGGAGGATAAAAGCAGAGCTCGCTGCAGGGGCTTGTCTGGTGACCAGAACACACACACACACACACACACACACTCTCTCTCATATATGCACACAAACACAGCAGATTAAGGGGGTCCCACTAGATTAGTGTTCTGCATCTGCTCCTCCTTAGCGGGCACGTGGCCCAGGCCCCCTACATACACACTCACTCTCTCTCTCTTGCTCTCCTTCTAGCAATTTATTAGCAAAGCTAATGCAAGTCACTGGTGATCGTTTCTCTTCTAATTCAGCCCTAATACTGATTACTATTTCTTACATAAGTAGATTTCCTACATAGGATCTAATAAGGATTTGCTCCAGACATCTTTAAACGGGTAAATGGGAAATCCAGCATGACGACAAATCAAATTGAGGACACATTTTGTTTTGTTTTCTAGAAGTTAGTGAGTTGGTGTGAAAAAATGTATGTCTCTCGCTCACCATTGTTGTTTACTAGCTGATAGTACATGTATATGTGCGCATGTGTGTGTCTTTTTTTAACCATAACTTATCCGGGGAAGTGTTTTAATCAGCAGTACCCCCTTCACATTCCTCTGGTCACTCACATTTACACCCGGAAGCTGCAGTTGGAGGTTAAGTGCCTTGCTCAAGGGCACCTCAATGGTAGATGTTGAATGAGGGGAGAGCATTACCCGTTTCAGTTCCCATACCTAGATTTTCCTGTTTGGTTTAGGGATTTGAACGGTCGACCTTCTGGTTTCTCTAATCTACACAGTATGCCACCACCCTACAACGTGCCTGTGTGTGTCTGTGTTCGCTTGAACAGAAGCTGCTTTGTTTCTCTGCTGATAACGCTGATACTGCAACTAACCACTATTGTCCTGAAGTACACACAAACACACACACACACACATCTATCCTTCTCTCCCTCCACACAGTGGCATAGTTAGGTGGAGAGAGGGAGAGAGAGGGAGAGGGAGAGATGCACAATGCATTCCAGAGATTAAATTTTTTGTTTTGCACATCAGGCCTCCAACACACACAAGGCCACCCGCACACTATTTTCTCCCTGTCCATCATCCATCCATCCATCCATCCATCCATCCATTAATGTCATCAAATGTAGTCTATTTTTTATACTTTATAAACCTTTTATGTGGTGTGTCAACAAGTGTCAATGAAACCCTTGTCCAGTCATATTGATCTATCTAGTCTTTCATTAGTAGTGGTTTCAATGGAAAGACTTAATGCCACTTGGTCCAAATACTGTTTTTAAGAATTTCATTATTATTAGTTTCAGTAGGGAGTTTTAGTATCACATGGTCTAAATTCCTTTTTCATATATATATTTCTGGTTTAATTCAAACCTGAATCAAATAGTATATGCATATATTGTTACGTGTTTTATCCTACTTAGGTGCAGATGGGTTGGGTTTGAAGCATAGAACTGTAGTTCAGACAATCCTTATTTAAGTTCTCTTCCTAGCTCTTGTGTTGTATATGATCGTTGTATGGCTCCAGGAATATTCTTAGAGCACTCTCGCTCAGACCCTCACAGCCTTTACTGTTTATTCTACTGTTTCAGTCATTGTTAGTTGCTCTGGATATGAACATCGGCTAAATGCCTAAAATGTTGATGTAAAATGGCAAAGTATAAGTATAGTAGTAGTATATAATGTAAAAAGTCATTTTGGTATGTTTCTGTGATTGAGAGTTTACCTGACAATATCTGATTTGCCCTAATGTGGTTAAACCCCGCCCATCTGGTACTCCAAGCAGATCAAAATAAACCAAACCTTTTATTTGAACCAGGCCTAATTTCATCAGTGTCAGTGTCACGTGGTGTAAAAAGGTTTTGGTTTCAACAGGCTGTGTGTAAAGTTAGTGTCGCATCCGCTATGAATCTCATCGAGTCCCATTCTACCTTTCTGTATAAAAAGGTGTTTTTCTCAGGGATACAAATATAGCCTTCATGGTTTATTGTTAATTGTCTCCTTATACCAAGCCCCTGGGTGTAAAATTGATGGAATCTGCGCTGGTATAACTAATGTTAATGTGTACTCGATATGTACATATATGGTTAATGTTACTATATACCAGATCTGGCTCATTAGCTACGCTACCACTCTAACCCCATCAGTTTTAGTGTCACATGACCTACATGCCAGCTCTGAAGCTTTTCCACCAGGCCAAGACACTTCGCGGTGAAGAATTGCTGTACAAAAATACTGATGTACAGTCGCATGGGAGGCAGAATTTTCCATCTGCCCTCTGGCACAAGGCCATTGTGCTGGTTGCTTTGAGCATTTGGGTTTAGGTAGTGCCTTGCTTGGAGGCACAAAGGCACAGACACACACACGCATACATGGAGACAGTGAAAGGTCACATTCTCACATTCTTTAGGCACTTGAAATGCAATTACAGTGTGTGTGTGTGTGTGTGTGTGTGTGTGTGTGTGTGTGTGTGGTGTGACTTCAGCGTATATTGATCTGCAAATGACTGGGGATTAGATAATCCTTCTCTTAGTGCATATGTGTTTTCGCACATGTACATATGCGTGCTATTGAGAGTCAATCCCAATAGGATCAAGACCAAAATTTCATAATCCCAATGCAATTACCTCTTCAAGAGATAGAATAACAATTTCAGAAAAAGCCATGAAAGAAATATA
>CABFOQ010033641.1:7231-19889 GCA_900660455.1 Gephyroberyx darwinii
AGGGAGCCGAAGGAAGGAAGGAAGACACATTGTAGCTCGTAATAGAAGTTGAAGAGTCAGGATTCCTGAACAAGCTTTCACCAAAAAGTGTCTTGGGCTAGAAGAGATTGAATGTGAAGAAAGTCTGTACCTCTTTTTGTGATGTGGTAAAAGGACAGCCATAACGTGTCTTTTGATGTTCATTGCCCATCTATATGATTGACATAGGATTTTGTACAAGGTAATATTTCTTTGGGTAGGGAAAAGCAGGTTTCGGTGGTGGCTGCTGGGCTGAATATGCTGTCACAGTGTGAAATACAGAAATTACCCTTGGGAACTCCAGTGACATTTCTTGATCTCTGGCACCGATTGCGAAGGGAAAATGATGTGGGTTTTATTTTTTTTTAATGCTGTGACATTCATGAGCTGTTGTGCATTGAGCACAGTGTGTGAGTAAAATTAGACTGTGTAGGATGATGCCACAGTGTGTGTGTGTGTGTGTAGTATGTGTTAAAAGTCAGTTTTTTTTGTTTTTCTTGGCACTGGTTTTTGCACGGTACTTCCTTTATAGACATGTCAGGCTGGTATATGTCTTAGTGTGCGCAAGTGTATGTGCGTGCTCTTCGTTCAGAGACGTTGGCAGCTCTTAGGGGAGTGTGAAGTCAGGGACAGATGGCTCACTAGAAAAAGAAGAACCCCCTCTGGTAACCAATCAGGCTTCTTCACATCACATATAGCTTCATCTCATCTTAAGACATTGCATTTCCTCGTGAGCTCAGCAGCCTAGAGCTTGCTCTGGCCTTGATACGGAGGCCTCGGGCTTTATGCATGCCATTTTTCTATGTACTATACAGACAGTTAGGCTCCTGCTGTCTTGGATAACACTGTCCTGGTTATTGAAAGGCAGCGTTCACTGATAACCAGAGGCATGCAAGTGACATCTACACTGGACCCCCATGCCCACAGTGGGTTACTAGTGGTGCTGCCATTTCTCTGAGTAATAACACCAGCGTTGCCCCTACCTGCGCGATGCCTCCACCCCTGCTGGGAGAGAAATCTGACAATTGTCAGGCCAGATTAATACAGGTCTGCTACAAAGGTGCTTTACAGAAAATGGCTTAGTAATACAGACTAAAAAACAGATAATAAAACGAGGGGTAATACCATCAAATGCATCAAAAACCTGGAAAAATAAACAAGGAAATGGGACGTGTGTGTGTGTGGTATTATAATGATGACATGTGATATTTTATTGATCCTCATAGGTACAGCAGGTCACTCCCTTAGGGTTTTTACATACATCCTTCTGTCAAACAGCAGTAGAGTATTGATGTGTCA
This sequence comes from Gephyroberyx darwinii, assembly GCA_900660455.1. NCBI lineage: Eukaryota > Metazoa > Chordata > Actinopteri > Trachichthyiformes > Trachichthyidae > Gephyroberyx > Gephyroberyx darwinii. Next base: position 8,549 of record CABFOQ010033641.1, read on the forward strand.
TTATCACGGTATTAAATTCTCACAAGAGATTTTTGTCCGACAGGGGACTTAGTGACTTGACGGATAGGATGAATGTAATAAGCCCATTAATTGTTGAACTGCCTCACAATGTTGGTTAAGCCCAACACAATCATTCTCCAGATTAGGTTCAGCAGGAAATCAAACTACATTGATCCCACTCTGTCTACTGGCTTTTACCCTTGTGCCTACCCTTTCTGAAATGCTGCACTGCATCAAAATCAATGTGACTGCACATCACACTTATTTGTCGCCATTCACAATCGTACGCCTTTTGTATGCCACCTGCAGTTTTGTTGAGATTCAGATAATGTCAGGTTTCTCTATGGCTGTGTTCATCGAATGAGAGCTTTGTCTGTGGTTCCAGTCCACGCACATGCGGTGTGATGTTTGGCTGCCATCATGTGGTGAATGGAATAAACGGCATCCTCAGTTGCATCAGCGTCCCCAGTACTGTACGAGTACATTGTGTTCTCTCGCTGCCCTCCGATATTGTCCATACTCTCCGAATGCACGGACCAACAAAACAAAAAAAGCATCAAACAAAAAAAGAGCTTGAACAATGCCGGGTCAGTGTGTTGGATCGCAGCAGTATTATCATGTCAAAAGAAAGACGACCTTAGGGCTTATCTTGCCACCCAGAACAAAAAAAACCTTGCTTGTGTCTCTTGGATTTTTATTTCTCGGTTGAAGAAGATGAGACACAGACCTGCAGGGGATGGATAAAATAACCAAAACACCACATGGAGACTGGCTTTAACCTTGAAGTCACTAAATCACAATTACAAAAAGCAGCCTCACGGGCGAGTCAAATTAAGTTGAATGCCAATTTGTTGTTTGTTTGTTTTCTGACAATCACCACTTTTGAGTTTTCAAAGCAACATGGGGCAGCCATCCATCCATCCATCCATCCATCCAGCCATCCTCATAGCAGCCCAGCCCATCCTTTTCCCCAGAAACGTCCTCCAGCTCCTCCTGGGGGGATCCGCTGTACAATCGAAACTACACAGCACCAACACCTCTTCTGCTCAACTACATCAGTCAGCAGAGGGTGCTGCTACATCGCTGGAAAGCATCATAGCTCAGTTCTAATCAATCAATTAAAATCTGGGATGTCAAAGTTACTTTCCAAGAAGTCTCACCTCTCCCTGAAAATCCTCTCGTGCCTCATAGCTGTATTGAGCTCTTCTAACAATGTACGATCCTCTTGTTAACAGGCTGCACACAAAGGCTGACTTATAGGGCGCACACTATTAGTTCCTGTGTCTCCCCTGTTTCCATAGCTTGTAACCTTTAACTATTATTTCTAGGGAATTCCTAGAAAATTAGTTGCATCTGGCATTGTTATCATTTCCTATGTGTGAACCCAGTTGTTTCATTCACCTTCATTTGTACACAGGCTCTCGGACCAGACGAGAGAATGACCTCGTAAGAACCAGCTGAAATTGATGAAAATTGATGATAGTGGGGAAATTTTGGAATGAGAAATATCAAAGGTGTTAAGAAATGACTTAAAACATGAGAGGGCAATGCAAAGAGTAGGTGCTCAGATGGTGAAGGCCTGGTCTCCTTTAAGTTTAACTCCTGCCCGGGGATGTAAGGTTGAGCTGTGTACAAAAATGTAAGCCCATCTGTGGTTAACACAATCTTAAAGTCAGTTTTGCAGCTAACAGGTAACTGGTGGAGTGATACCAGAAGTGAGGTGATGTGATTTCCTTCCTTCCTTGCTGTTGCAAGTTTTGGGGGTGTTGGATAGACTTGGTTTAGGCAGGAATAAAGTGAGTTGCAGTAGCCTAGGCAAAAGAAAATAAAAGCCTTACGTTGCTTTAAACTAACTTCACCTGTGTAAGCCCTGAAATGATTGAAACATTTCAGGCGATTAGTTGGGACTAGCCTAGACGATGGGGAAATTCTCCCATACTAAAAAAAGAGGACAGACGCTATTTGATTTGGGCTTTATCAGCAATATTGCATCCTCTTGCTGGATATAGATTTAGAAAAGCCCCTTGCTTTAAGAAAGTGGTGCTGAGTAACCACTAGTCCAGCATAGCCCTAAAGCGTCTACCATGTTATATGCGAGTGGGAAGGCACCGTCTCAATGTCAAGGTGAACATGTATTCCCCGGGTAGGCGTTGTTGTGCTCAACGGCGATATATGTTCTATGTCGACTGGGGGCAGTGATGAAGGAGGTCAGACCTTAAGCTGGGAGGTCATCCATTCTAGTGTCAGATCAACCCGTGAGGATCGTTCCTTCATGTTTCATACCACTGATGAAGTGGAATGGACTTATCGATCAGTGGACAGGCAGAGGTGACAAGTTTGTAACTGTTGTTATGACCATCCATCACAGTGGGGTTTTCATGTTTGTGATTGAAAGACCTTATAGGAAGAATACAACCACCTCTTTTGGACTGTATCTAGTTGACATGTAATGCCATTATTCTAGTTAAAATAGTAACATTTCTAACTATGGCTCTTTATGGTGCCTCTTCAGTTACCTGAGTTAACCACTAGAGAGCACCCTGGCTATTCCTATGAGCCTGCCAGTCAACGCTATTAATGGTCACCATGGTTCCTAGTGACTGGTCACTTCTTCGATAAGCTCTTGCAAATTGGTTAGTTTTGAACATTTTCCAGGTTTCATGAGTTCTAGGTTTCACTTTGCAGTTGAGGTCTAGCTCCTGTCCGAAGATTCATCTAAATTTAACTTTCTCTGGACTTACTCAATTTGATGTTTTCAGATTGACATTAGATGTTAAATGTCCCATTCATTCATTCATTGACAGCTTGAAGTGATGTGCTCTTTGATGTGCCCTTCAGATGCCCATGATGCAGTTTTGCGATTCAATACTGCACCTACAGAGGGATATGAAAAAGACGTGGGGAACAGAACCACTATACGCATCATCAACTCACAGGTGAGTGCATGTACGGCATGTGGCAAACAATGATGTATGAATAAAGGATCGGTCTCTAAGTGGCCTGTGGCTTACGTCAGCCTGGTACGTGGCCTTGTGCATGAACCGTGAGTTACATAAGAATCAGTTATGCATGCACAGACATACAGTTGTACGCATTTGTGATCATAAATGTGTGTGTGTGTGTGTGTGTGTGTGATTAAAATGGGTGAGGAGGCAAAGCAGCCAGCCTCAATGTGATGGTACAGAGAACATTACTCTGTTTCACTCCCTGTTTCATCTCTTAGTATTATGAATGCTCTTCTCATCAGACAACAAATGGCTACCAAAAAGCCTGATCTGTTAGCCCAAATCTGAAGAAGCCCACTGTTGTCAGATCAGTTTGATTTATAATGCTTTTTTAAAACAGGTTCATCATAAAGCACTTTACTTTAAAACCAAGGCCACAAATACAGATGAAAGCAAGACAGAACAAACACTTTATTTCAAGCGTTGATTGTGGTCCAGTCGGCCACACCTTATAGAACCACCCATGTATGCACACAAACAGGGGTTTTTATTTTTAATTTTTATTTGACATTACTTTACATTTACACTACTCATTGCCTTTTGTAGATTCTGGCCAATCCTAAGCATCGATTCAACACAAGCTCTCTCTACAAGAATGTGACTGTGGTGGCCTGGGACCCTGCACCTTATGCTGTCAATTTACACAAGGTAGGTTTTTTTTTGGTGTCAAATAGGCCTGTGACACACACACACACACTTAAAAGAGGACCCAGACAAGAGGCCATATCATACTCACAAACGCAACCTCACTGCATATTGCAACTTTATTGACCTCATCCTAGCCGTTCCCCTCCCCCCTCTGTTATTTTCTGTTTATTATTGCTTTCTTTCTACTCTCATCTATTTCCTGCCCCTCTACCTGCTCTTGAAATGGCAGTCTGATTCCACCCTTCATCTTTACTACAAATATATACCACATTTGTTTTTTTAAATCTGTCAGTTGCCCCACATATTTTCCCCGTACGAGCCTACAGCCTCCCGACCAGCCAAATCAACCTCTCTCCCCTTTCCCCCCCTCGCTCGTCTCCATTTTATTCGGACTCTGTTTTGTACTCTCTAATTCATATTGAATTCATATTCAAGGGATGGCCTGACTTCTGAGTGAGCTGAAGACCTCGGGGTTAATTCCCCAGGGGAATTGCATTTGGCAATTAAAATTGTATTGCATCCCTCTGTTACCTTGCTCTTCTCTACTCAACAATTATTACTTGTAACCTTTTGTTCTCTGAAGGGGCAGGGGTCGTTATTGTGCAGCTCTGTGATCTCTGACATTTTCCAGGCCTATTCAAGCTGCCAGGCAGAGATGAAGCCCTTTCCCCCGCTCATTTAAACAATGATTTTCATAGATGGGGTTGATGATGTTTTTTTTTTATTTCAGCCAGGTTAAATTAGCCTTACAAGAAAGCAAATCACTGTGTGTGTAAATAGTCAGCATTATTAATGACTGTCTCCAGTTTCACTAAGCTGTGATGTCAAGCAATTAAGCGTTGCTATGTTTTATATGTTGTGATAGAAGTAGCACCAAAATAATCTCTCTCTGGTAGACATCTCTGTCTTGTGCACATGTTAACAAGTGCAATCGTATCCTTGTAAGATGCAGGTGATAGTACTTTGTAAGATGCTCGTTGATTTTTTTTTCCTTAGACCCAAAAAGCAGAACACATTTGAAAGTAGGTACCCTATTCATCATCTCTATTTGACAATATATGAGCACGCAATCACCTCAGCTCCTTCAACACCGCATGAATCTGCTTTAAGCCTTTTCAATCTCTCTCTGTCAAGAAAGGCATGACAGAGACAGATGAATTGAAGAGAGAAGGGGCACAGGGGTGAACAGTGAAGGAAAAATTAGAAGGAAAAATAAAGAAACCGGGAAGAGAAAAAGGTGAATTTTCATAAAGGACACGAAGGCTTGTATTCAACATCCTGCAGTATTTTTCCATCTAGGGCTGTTGCCCATTGTATCCTCAACAAATCCCAGGAAGTAGCCTATTAAAATGGTTACTATAATAAACCTGCTGCTCTCGCCTATCTCTGTGCAGTTCAGGACCACCATCTACCTATCATGATTTTATTTTTTCTTGGCACAACTTACCCTGCACTATCATCTGTCATATGAAACAATATGAAACATTTTTATTGCCCTTTCCACCAAAAAAAACAAAAACAAATGGGGAGATGAGCTTGTAGAGTGAAATGAAGCAAATGAAATGGAGTCAAGACATTCTGCTGATGGCAAAATGTGTTCATTCCTCTCTGTGGTCTGAAATGTTCCCCTGCCTCCCTCTTCCTTCCTCAGTGGTATGCCAGTCCAGACTATGACCTCTTTGGTCCGTACGTGGAGCACCGGAGGCTCCATCCTGGCCAGCCCTTCTACGTCCTTCACCCCAGCTACGTGTGGCAACTCTGGGATGTGATTCAGGGCAACACTCAGGAGAACATTCAACCCAATCCACCCTCGTCTGGCTTCATAGGTGAATACACACATGCACCCACACATACACACGGTATACATGCAATACACGTCTGTCCTCCTTCATTCTCCCTTGTACTCATACTCCTCCTCCTTGCTTGCTTATGGTTTCGTGCACAGACAGACAGGCGGCAGACATACACACACATGCCCTTCTGAGGCATGTGAGGGAGATGATGACATTTTGTAGAGCGTCCTCTCATGTTGTCTGCATGGTGATATCGTCAGTGTGCAGCTTGACTCTGCAATGCACTTTAAAGCGACGGATCAGTGGCCATATCGCTCAAGCTCTCCAGCATGTCAGTGTCCACCTCGCCTGTCTGTCTGTTCAACCGCAATGCTCAGAAGTGATAATATATATTACGGTACACAGAAAGACAAACACATTTTCATTCACACGCATTCTACCGAAAGGGTTGCAATTCGGGGTTGGAAAAAAGATTCTGTTTTCCCGAAACACTGACGACACCATACCTAGGCACACATATTTACTAATGGTTTTTAATTTTTTTTTATCTGGAATTAGTTTCCTGTCCAATCATGATGGAAATATGGTGGAAAATATGAAATACAGATGGAATATGTTCACCCGTTATATATATATTTTTTCATCCTTTTTAAAGAATATTTTTTTTAAATTGATCTATATTGTTTGCACAGGAAGTAGATTCTTGTGAATTGTTGAACCAATTTCAATATATAATAATAAGATGAATCAAAATCTAAATGTAATCTTTTTTTGTAACATCTGCAAAATTTAAATATGAAAATTTTATAGTTACCGATTGATGAAATGACATGTACAATTCATCAACTATTATCATTGAATTTTGATTGATAACTTTGATTAAAAATCTTCATTTTTACAAAACAAGATGGTATATTTTCTTCACATTTTTGCTTAAACCTACCTGATAACATGCCTTATGCTAGCGATATAATCAACAAATATTTTTTTAATATATTTTTTAAAAGGTTTATTGCCTCTCATACATTTTATATACATATTAAGATATAATGCTTTAAAAACCAAAACATACGTCGCTTGTTGTTAACCATCATTGTCACAGTCATATTACAAAGCGGTGTAACTGGACCTGTAGCCCCACCGGTGTGTGTTGTCTAGGGCCGGTTGCCATGGCTACGTTGTAAATGCTGGTCCCGGTCTTGGCCCATGCTGTGTAATTTTGTGCAAAAGCACGTCCTTTTGAGTAAATACAGCCATTACGACCACAGCAGGGAGGGAAGTGGGGCCGCTGTACGTTATTAATGCAGATACGCTGATAGGAGTTTGAGCCACAGGAAGTTGACACATGCCGTGCTGGAACTTATTAGGAAATATAACGTTGCGGTGAGTCGCACACACCTCTTCAGTGTTGTAGCGGGCTGGGCCTCGAAGTTCTTATTCAGCAGCAGTCAGATGTTTAGTATTGTGATAATGAAGAATGTAGCTCACTTGGCAGGTCCACAGCACCACAACTCTAACAACGTGTGTATAATTTTGAGTGTAATATTTTATCATACTTTGTACTGCAGTTGGTATAGTTGTGGAATTGTTGGTTAACAGTGTGCAAAGTTGTATTTGTGTTTTTAGAGTTACAAAATACGGCATGATGTGGTGTTGTCACAACCTGATCATGATCCTGTGGTTCGAAGAGTGATCAGTCTGTTTCCAGGCTATTGTGGTCAGTTTATGTAGAAGTACAGTTTATGGTGATATGCTACATTTGAAATATAAATCCTGCTTCACTGGTGTAGTAATCCACTCATCATCATTGCAATAACGCAGCCATTTCAGTATGAACAAAAGAGACTCGGATGCAGACAGCATCATAGCACTTTCTTTGCACATGGGATGGCAGGGGAGAGAAGATTTTCAAACATCACATGAATTCATAGGTACACAGTTCATTCTCAAAATACTGTCACACCCACCGCTCCTTTTCATCATCGAGAGACAGGCAAGCAGTGTTCATGCAGTTGAGCATTAGAAGAGGGACTGTGGCAGAACATCAGAGTCCCACTTGCCATCTTTAGAAATGTGCCTTTGTTCCTGGAGTCGCTCAGACTTCTCTGTTCAGAGCGTATTGCACATTAGTCCAACAGACCATTAAAATGAATCAGACAACACAAAATGTACGATTGAAAGGTACTGGGGTTGTAGTAAAATAGACAGTATTTGTCATTAGTCACATGATAAAAAAATATAAATGAAAAATGTAAACATTTTTAAACAAATATAAACCTTAGAGCTGTGTACAGTGAGGCCTGGGTATAGCGAGCTGTGTTTATGGGTGTGAGAGCGAATCCAACTCAGCATATTGGACCTTTCGACCGAACTACCAAAACACATCGTCCATTATTTACATCATTTGTTCAGATTGTGATTATGAGATGGTACAGCTTTCGTTGTTGGGCTTGGATACCTAGAGGATGAACTTAACAGGCAATTATTTTCAGCAGTTATAAGCCACATGATATCAGTTATCACAATTATCAATAAATAACTCATCAAACAATATTGAAAGATAAGCATGTCGTACCTCCCCGTACACGTAGATATATTAAGACGACATGTAGTTTTACACACATTTTGTACCATTTTGTGTCTTTTAAAAAATATAAAAACTCAAATACAGACACACACAGAGAACACTGTCCGTTCCATACAAACACCAACTCACACATACAGTACACAAATGAACCCTTTACAAATGCATCATGCTTCAGTTCACATTTTCCTCAATATTGTACACAGTCACAGTCTGAGAGGGGGGGGGGGGCACCAGTTTGTCAGACTCTGCTGAACATTGCCTGGTGGAGGAAACTTGGGTAACTTGTGAAGTAGCTTCATTTTGGCCGTGGTGAGGCTGTTCCTGCTCAGGAGGTGCGCTCAGTGGCTAGGGAGCTACAGCATGGGTTGAGGGTGGAGACCTGGGCGGTGCAGGCCACCGTGTTGCTGTAGACTCTGCGGTTGAGCGGGATTACCGTGGTCTTGGAGGGAACGGAGGACGGGTCGATCACCACTGGCTGCTGATTACAGTGGAACAGAATCAAGAAACACCTGTAGAACTGAGAGGGAGATGGAAAGAGTTTGGATGGGTATGGCTGTTGACATGTCAGCTCTCTGAGAGTTGATGGAGTGGTCAAGCCACTGGCCACAGGTGAACCGCGGTTTCACCCTCCTGAGAGACCGGTCGCATGGATGTGTTCAGAGTTTAGTCAGGCAGAAATCCTCCTGCCTTAGTGCAGTTTTATGTCCAACATGGTAAGTGTGTCCTTCCAGGTCATTAAACATGTTACATGATAAAGCCTGACAGCTACTCACACACACTCACTCCCCCACTCTTGTCTTCTTTGTTGAGGGAATTAAAGCATAACTCACTTTCCGTCATACTGATCCATTCTGACCAACGTCTTGCTTGCCTGGGTGCGTGGCTCTCTGAGCTTGACACGCTTGCACGCAGGAATTTGGTCTGCAAGGAGGCGCCCAGACTGATCTACTAGTGATGTACAGAACAAGGAGGGGACAGTGACAAAAGTTTGGGAGCTGGGCGCTCTTTGTGCAAGCAACATATCACAGTGTCTGAATGGAACGGTACCATGCAGAGACTGCTGAGGTGGGCAAAGTTGGTATCTTGGTTCATACATTATGTATAATTACTTTTTTTTTTTTAAACCTTTATTCATCTAAGGGAGGGTTTTGCTGAGCATGCATGCTCTTTTTCAGCGCCGCTCTACTTCACATTCACACAGTTGCACACACTCACATCTGGGAACTGCCCAGTACAACTGCAGTCTGCTACCGCTGCTCCCATGCTGCGCTGGAGGTTTTGGGGGTTAAGGGCTCTCAAGGGCACCTCTCTAGTAGTTACTGAGGGAGGAGAGAGAGTTACACATTTACTTCCTATGTTGGTATGGGGAATAGGTTTTGGGCTGACTAGCGTGGGTGTTTGTGTAGACAGGGATGTGACGTGTGTTCTCTGTATTATACGCATGAGTGGCTTTATGTTAGCACTATGCTGTCACTTGATGTCACAGCACCCATTTTCTGGTAGCCCTTTTGTGTCCTTCTCTAAGGTGCTATGTGTAACATTTTTTAAACCATCATTGTCAAATTTAATTGTGACACCTTGGTATAATTACTGTTAACGAGAGACCGTGGTGGAAACCATTGGTAGCCTCGATCTCCAGTGGTATCGTTAGTTGGTAGCCTCGATCTCCAGTGCTTGGTCCTATACTATTCATTTTCATGATTTTGTTTTCAAAAATACTTTGGCTCAGGATAAGAATAATGTTCTTCTTGGTGTTTTACAAATAAATGTAGTTTTAATTGAAAAGTTGAATTGAAATGACAACACCAGCTCCTCTAATTCAAATGAGGTAAACCTGCTGATTACACATCTTTGATCACACATGTATGAAAATGGAGGAAGAATTTTAATTCCTATAATGTGGCTTTTAAGACCACATTTTCAATCAATCTCCGTTTTGTGCTGTAAAGCAATCAAGCATATTTCCTGGAAAAGTTTATTTGTGTAGCCCTTGATCACAGTTACAGTCTCAAAGGGCTTCACGACTTCACAATGTGGTAATGATTTATTGATTTATTGATTTATTGATGTTAAAACACTGCACAGCACCTTAATAGTAAACAATTGTTTTTCACCTCTGGGTGAAAAATGTCAAAACTGAAAGCAAAGCCACAGAATGTTTCCCGATATGAAAAGCTAAACTACTTTTGCATGTGTGTTGCCATTGTAGGCATCATCGTGATGATGGCGCTGTGCGAGCAGGTGCACGTGTATGAATACATCCCGTCCATGAGGCAGACGGACCTGTGCCACTACCACGAGCGCTACTATGATGCTGCCTGTACACTGGGTGCCTACCATCCCCTCCTGTTCGAGAAGAGCCTGATCCAGCGGATCAACACGGGCCCCGAGAGCGACCTCAAGAGGAAGGGGCGGGTCACCCTTCCTGGGTTCAGCACCGTCAACTGTGACATCTGAGATACGAGAGCTTACCTTCTGAGCCCAAACACACATACACACCCCAGTCCTTTTGGCTGACTGAGGGAGAGGTGCAACAAAGTCACTGGAGACAAGGAGGCTGGAAACAAGTTTCAAGTTAGACCCGTGAAGAACACAAGCCATAGCCCCTCAGGGTGGGATCTGACAGACCTGGTCTTCATCCAGACATTTTACCAAACTGCCAGGACAGGGCCTGTCTCTGAGAGCAGCGGGTCAACTGGCCTGAAAAGACTTCCTCTCTGCTTTAGCTGAGCCACATTAGCAGTGGAGTTGACTAGGGTAGCAATAGATCAGTGTTTTTAGATAGACAAGTGAATTTTCAATATCTGGGTGTGTTTCAATGTTGTAAATGTGTTTTTATCAGGAGCTTTGGGTGGTCCTCTACCTAAAGGAAATTCCACTGTTTAGAACGATGGTTGTTTGTGATTTTTATTGGTCTACAGGGGTGTGAACATCGGACAAAGCAAGCAGTATTCTGCACTGAATGTCATACACACACACACACACACACACACACACTTCCACTGACATATACCAGCTATGTATACAGAAGACATCTTGGTGTCTCCGTAGAGAGAAAGTCAAGCTACACCAAACACTGTCACTATCAGTATTATTTAACAACACGGATGTACATTTCATTAATCTACAGCAGGTGTTTGACATTCCTCAGATATCGTCCTGTGAAGTCAGAAGTCTTGTTCGGTGTCATCACGGGTTTATTTCGCACTGTAGATGTTGTTACACTTAATGCTGAATCACTCGCCCCCCCCGTGCATGACGATACGAACCACTTGCCAACTCGCAACCAGATTGTCACTCCTACTTCG
>CABFOQ010033672.1:12088-27054 GCA_900660455.1 Gephyroberyx darwinii
TGCACAGCACACACACACACACACACACACACACACACACACACACACACACACACACACACACACACACACACACACACACAGGCTTAATCACAGGGTACATTGATTTTGACATAAAACCAGCTCTCACCTCCTGAGATCTTGACAATGTTTGTTCATGATGTTATAATAACAATGACAAAGTCGGTCGGCCACAAAACACAACCACTCCAATCACCAATATTGAATATTTTACATTCCATCACATTAGGTCCATTGATGTGAGACCAGTTTACCTGTTATATGTTCATATGTGTCACTGTTACTTGAAAGGTCAGTATTGACAAGAAGCTTTATTATTATTGTGTTCACAAACTGCTTGTCTTGTTCTGTCTTCGACTGTTGTTTAATCGATGTAAATGTGTCAGAAGGGCCAGCATTTCCATGTGCTGATGTGCAGAAGTATTATTAAGTTTGTATTTTCATTGGGTCCTTGTTGAGCTGCCATGTCTGAAATGCCTTATAGACCAGCGGATGGCCTGTAAGTTCATGAAGGGAAACAGGTTCAGGAATGAACTTTAATCGTCACATACACATACATGCAGTGAAAATCTTTTTCTGCACACCCCTGACTAGATATACAGACAACACATCACCCCGCACACATGCATTTTCAGGTCAGGGGGCAGAGTGTAGCCATTGAACCATGCACCTGGAGCAGTTTTGGACTAGAGTGGTTACCTATACTGCTGCTAGTTTTCACTCCAATTGCATTGCAAGATTGTTGTGTTCATTCCCCATTTCTCTACAACTGAACTGTTTTTCAGTGTTTGGCTAGATTCATTTGTAGTTCCCAGTTCACTGATGAGTGGCGTTGTGCCCTTTTACAACAATAGATGGTTTGATTTCGATTTTGCAGGTTTGTTAAGACTCCTTTACAGTAAATGGGCTTAATCCTTTGTTGATGTAGTGTATGCTAGCAGTAACATTAGTTGTTAAATTGTAGTACTGAGATGAGATTTGAATTTATTTATCATCGTTATATTTTCAGGTTGGATATTGTTTTGTATGTTCTTGTTTGTTAGTGTTCAGCTGGGATACTGTCAGCTGTAGCCGGTCACCATTGTTGGCTGTCTTGGCTTTCTAGTAATCTAGACGGCTTGTTAGCCAAGAAGCTCACAGCTGCCAAGGAACTAGAGCTAAGCTAGTTTTCACTTGCTCACTTTATCTTTGCACTATATAAGTATTTCATAAATAAAGTTTAGTAATATTATCATTCAAATGAATGTGTCTAGTAATTCAACTTTTTTCTGAGGATGCTTCAGAAAGAACATACAATCAACAACAACCCCCTCTGATGGAGTTACCTTTTGCCAGTCCTCTACCCTGTATCTGCCCCATTTTGCTCTACTGGTTGTATGGTTGAGTGTAGCTTTAAAACCACCCTGACCTAGATAAAGTCCTGAGGAAAAAAAAAAAAAAGTCCCCTGCACCTTCGGACGAAAGCCATGTTTCACTTTTAATTAGAGGAGAGCACTTTATCTCCCCTCTCCACCCTTCCCTCCCTCCACACTCCCCTCTTCCACCTGGCCAGGACATGGAGGAGCAGAATGCAAATTGGGTTCTGTGCTTTAATTGGATGCTGTACATGCTGGGAAGAAACCCAACTACACACACACACACACACACACACATTTACATGTGTATGCCCTGCACACGCATGCATGTTTGCTTATGGACGTGAGGACCCCCCCCCCCCTTCACCTTGAAATGGATTTTTAAACCTAAGAAACTATGGAAAATGAGCAAGTCTTCTGTGTTTACTCTGAGGTGTCACACTTCAAACAGCAGCCTTTAGATCTACCTTAACACAGTGACAACAAAGGTGAAAGGTTATCATCCAAAACATGATCGCGCATCTATATTATCCTTTTTTTTTCTAGAAGGGAGAGATAGAGTGAAGGAGAAGATGGAAAGGAAGGACATTCCAATGAAAAAGTGTCTTTGTGGAATGCTTGCTCGCCCAGAGGGAGTACATCAGCCTTTTTCCCATTTCCATGCATGCATGTCTTCTCTTATCCCTTCTTTCTCTCTATTTGTCACTTCTTCCAGTCCCTCGAGGGCGTTGTTTTTTTTGCAATCACAATGATTAATGCAAATTCAACCAATTCTCGCATTATTCGCGAGAACTAGCAATTTTACCACAATTTTTCCACATGAAATGGCCGAATCAACAGCGCACGTCTAATTTTGGCCAATCATCACACTTCTTCACATAAAGTGGTGCCATCAAACCATATGTCAGCATCCTGGGCTTCTGCTACAATCAATGACAGTGGGCAGTGGGGCTTTTGAGAGGGAGGAGTTGGAGGAGGTGCAAGTGCACTTTTTCAAATTGAACTTGCATTGTACCACAAACATAAATATGCATTTTTGCATACATTTGCATACATACATTTAAAAGAAACTATCAAATTTAACAACCATGAAACATTGAAATGCATTCATTTTATTTGGTGCTTACTGTGCTGATGCCCGGTTGAAGGTATGTTTGTAAAGATTGGAATGCAAGAGTATTTTCCTTTGTTGTAACGTTGAGCCCATCTTGTTTCTGTTCAGAAAAGATTAGGATGAGCATTGAAGTATCTCCAGTCATTTCTGTGATATGCATTATGCTTATTATTAAGTATTTTAAGGTGGATTTTTACATTAATGAACTACAGGCCTGTATGACTCCTGATGGGAAGTAGTTCTTAAGATCCCATTTTTCAGTATCCCTTTAGTGCCTCCTTATTATCATTTTCCCTTGGCGTGCAATTCTTACTTATACCTGCAATTTTACATTTTTAAAACTCCACAAAATCAAGCATTTTTGGTCACAATAATCACAAAACTCTCCACAAAATCCTGGAGGGACTTTCTTTCTCCCATCTATGCTATTTCTTTGAAGGGTTGCCTCTGTCTCTGCACACCCCACACCCCCTCTCTTCGATGAAGATGTCTGAAACTCGTCTCCCACTTGCTGGTTCTTTGAAGATGGGAGGCATGCAGCAGCTGGGAAACAAAGCAGTCATTACCCAGTGAAAAGTTGTCTTGAGAAAAACTTTGAGAAGCCGTCAGGAGAGGCCAATCAAGGCATTCTCCTGTCACTGAATGTGTATGTGTGTGTATTTGCAAAAGAGAGAGAGAGAGAGCATATATGTGCCTCATCCCAGCTGTCTTTCATCCCAATTATATGTAAGCATATTGGGACTTGCAGCGCAGTTCTGGATAGCTTCTGTATAGGAACACAAGAGTGGGACAGACATCTTAACTTAGTGAAATGTATACATGACTCTGATATGGTCACACATCAGTCCTGCATCTTTTCTGCATTAATACTACAACCTGTACACCAAGATAGAGTTTCTAATAGGGCATCACTGACAATTATCATCTAAGGAGCAATAAGTTAAAAGGGCCATATAACCAGACTGAAGGGCATTTATACCACAGTATTTCCTCTGCAGGCTCTTCAACCCTGGTGCATCTCTTCAAAGCTTAGAATGGTCAGCAGCATTTAAAACCACCTGAATGTTTTCTTCCTCTCCATAAAATCAAGAGTTTTGCATTAACACATTGATACAACAGTGCAACTTGTGGATGAAAGTAAATAACTGTGTATACTTACTAAACATCAACTCTAATTATTTTGTATAAACCAAGTGACATAATCCAGAAATATTAATACTGCTTATATTGCTAATATTGCTTATTTTGTCTAGAAATAGTTTTTAGTTGCTGGTAAATGGAAAGGGAAACTACAAATGAACTACTTTGGTAGGTTCCTTCCTCCAACATTGGAAAGAGAAACAAAATGCACAAATGTTATCTTGGTGCATATTCAAGTCCCTCAGGATATTGGCACATTTCAAGAAAAGATGGGGGACTGGTTTGGCATTTCATTGACTCCACAATACTTAGTCTCCCTACACTGCTGTGCAACAGGCTGTAGTTAAAAGAAAGTTCCATACCATGGCTGGATTTCCCAATGTCATTTGAGCTATCGACTGCACAGATATTGTAATAAAATATCACGAGACAAATTCAACTATGTCAACAGGAAAGAATTCCATTCAGATAACGTACAAGTCACATATGATGTACATCTGGCTTTGCTGAATGTTGTTGCTTAATGGCAGAACACACAACTCATTCATTGTACAAAACAGCTCAGTGGGCTTTTGCCTTCAGGAAGGAGCTGTCACAGATGGATGCCTTATTGATAAGGGTAGCCTTTGCACTGCTTTGATGTGCTTAGCTTAGAGACATTTATTTAAATGCTGGTTATTTGTGACTACAGGAGACTGGGGCTAAAGCCATGGCTGATGACTAACCCCTCAACTAAACAGGAGGAAGGTGGCCCAAAGCGGCTGGCCCATATCAGACAGACTGCTCTTACTGCCCTCTGCTTGTTGCTGCAATGTTCCTCTTATAGGCCATGAATCTTTTTTTGGCAAAAGTCTTCAGGTTAAATTTCTGCCACTCTGTTCTGCATGCAGATGCATGCAGGGTTCCAAAAAGTCGTTTCTGGTGCACTTAACCTCAGTTAAAGTTTAACCTATTATTTTTGTTTCTCTTTGTCTAAGCCAGTGGTGTCCAATCATGTGCCATGGAGGCCCACGAGTCTGCAGGTTTTGCTTCCAAACAAACTCTACACCAGCTGATTTCACTGATTAGCTTACCTTGAAGCAGTGACATCACCTGGTGTTGTGATTGGTCAGAATTTCATGCAATCATGAAATTTCAAATTCCTGGTGGGACTGTACAGTAAGTACATACAGTAAGCACAATTTCTTACCAAAAGGCTAAAACAGCGAAGCAATATACACTTCTGTCTGAGCTTCAATATTGTGATAGAGATGATCTTCATATAAGTGTAATTCTGTGACTCACTGGTTAGTCAATACATCGTGTCTCACCAATCAAGAAGGAATGGTTCAGTCTAGTTGTCAAGAGCCCTGCAATACCCTGGCTGGGTTTTGGCTAAAACTGATATAGGATGTCATTTTGACCTGATTCACATTCTCTCTCTCTCTCACTCACACTCACTCACACACACACACACACACACACACACACACACACACACACACACACTCTCCATGATAGATGTGTTAATGCATCCAAGCACCTGTGCCAAGCAGACTTAGATGAGAGCATTGCACCTGACAGAGAGAGAGAGAAAGAGAGAGAGAGAGAGAGAGAAAGAGAGAGAGAGTAAGAGAGAAATCCTCAGATATTACCTTTGTTTTCTTCAAAATGAAGAAAGACAACTACTATAATTTGCTGCTGTTGTCACTGGTGCTTCCCACCTCCCTATACACCCCAGTCTAAACAGAACACGTGGAACCTGGATTTGGTGTGTGTGTGTGTGTGTGTGTGTGTGTGTATTGCTTCAAGGTGTGGTGTCGCTGTCAGCTGTATTGTTAGTGCTGTGTTTTCCATCTGTCTTTACCACCGTGCATCTCTGTCTCTCTCTATCACTCTATCTATCTCTAGCTCGCCCCTCCCTCCATCTCCCCTATACTTTATTAATGGCCCAGATGTGTTGGCACACTGGGAAATCATTACAATGCAGACAGTGCAATTGTTTCCATGATCAAACATTTTGGGAGGAGGTGACTTCATGCAATATGTAACCTAACTAGTGTACAGCTTCTAAAACTAACAACGCCGCTTGTTCAACAGTTTCCGCACTGCGTTTGAGGAGGTGAGAAAGAACAGGAGAAGGAAGAGGAGGAGGTGAGAGAGAAAGAGGAGAAGGAGAAGAGGGATGAGGCGGTGAGGAGGAGGAGGAGCTTTGATTTGTGAAGGAGAGGAAGGAGGTGTCACAGCCACACAGCGATACGTCCGTTCCTTGGTTTTCATCTAGTCCTGGCTGCTATGTCTTCCCTGCACTTGAGTCTCTACACCCCTTTGTTACAGGAGGGGGACAAGATGGAGGAGGTGTGTAGGACAAAGAGGAGGAGGTGAGGAGGAGACTGAAGAGGTGGAGGAGGTGGAGGATGAGAGAAAGGAGGAAAGAGGAAGAGGTGGGCGTCGGAGTCACAGTCACTTTCATCACAGTGATTCTCCATGTTGATTGGAGGTGTGAAGTCAGCAAACCTGACAAATCCCCACTGTAACAGCCATATTCCCCAA
This sequence comes from Gephyroberyx darwinii, assembly GCA_900660455.1. Lineage (NCBI taxonomy): Eukaryota > Metazoa > Chordata > Actinopteri > Trachichthyiformes > Trachichthyidae > Gephyroberyx > Gephyroberyx darwinii. Next base: position 18,251 of record CABFOQ010033672.1, read on the forward strand.
AACAAGGTGATTGTGTGAATATGTGTGTGTGTGTGTGTGCCGTAGGGGACAGTCAACCTTTCCAGTGAGAAGTCCCTATCAGTCTCCATGCTTGGCTTTGTATCTCCACTATATGATCTGCTGTTATTCCCTGGTCCAAGTGACACGGTGTTGTAAGTAAAATTGCGAGAAAAACTATTCATTGATAAACTAACACTAACACAAGTTAAATTAAAGTTGATTGACATCACACTGGTGATTCAACCTATACCCAGTTCATGAAAGCTTTTACATTTGCAGTGTTGGGTAGATGTTTCCCAGGAAAGGTCCTCTGGTGCAAAAGAAGAGATTTCTGTTTTACATTTCTGGCAGCAGCAAGACCAAAAGTGAGGAAATTTTATTTCTTCAGATTCTAATATCCATCTCACTGTTACTTACTATATAAATTCATTCATTCATTCAACCTTTATTTAGGGGAAAGTGAGGCAATCTTACCCAAATCCATATTAACCCGAGGAACGTTTAATAGAAGAGAGGGGGTTTGGTAAGCACCAATGAAAAGATTACATCCACCAGCTGACAACAGCCAGTCGGCCATCTTGCCGAAGCTTACTAATCAGCCTGGTGGGAGCTGATTGCCTCACCTAAAGGATTTAGGAGTGGATTTCACAGTCGAAGAGGAAGACCAGGGAGGCTGCTGAAGGCTCTCATTAAACATTTGATTTCTGTGGATAAGTTTAAGTTGTATCTGAGTAAATGATTAAAGGTGAGCGTTTTATCCCTGATTCCTGCCTTAACATGATCTGTGTGAGGAAGTGGCCCTCAGATTGGGGTTTTCCCCAAGGGTGCCACAAACCCCACTTGACTATATTGTTCTTCTCATTCTATCCTTATGCCAATATCCTACCTTTTTGCCATACCCTATTACCATTTGATGCTGCATCAATTTCCCTACAGGGATCATTAAAGTTTCATCTAATCTAATCTTCTCTTAAACAGCCCTGACACTCATTTTTGTCTCAACTAATGGTGAAAGAAATGCTGCTCTGATCAGAAGCCACTGATCATATATCATTATATGACATACTTGCATGGTGTTTAACTGTGCTTACTAGGCAACAGACCAGCAGGCACCCGGGCTAATGCCCTACATGATGTCTCATTGATTTTCCCTTCTCAACAGATTGGAGTGGTACTGTTTGAAGAACTTCAGAAAGCAGCTTTTTTATTCTGTGAGAGCAGTACAGATCTCTCTGCCTGGCAGTCTGCCTGGCTGCCTAACAGTAAACATGAAGTCATTATGGGTGTGGTTGATAATAGGTTTTTTTTCCAGACTTAAGGCCAGACAGGTTGAAACACACAGTTTTATATCATTCCAACTCACTGTGTGTTCACTATCTGTGGCGAATCAGTAACCAAAGTGTGTGTGAATGTGTATGTATATGAGTGTGTTCATACACATGCTAAGTTTCTGTTGTATGCGTAACGTGTTTTTCTCAGCATGCTGAATGTGTGCGTGTGTGCGCATACTCATGCTCAGGTGACAAGCTGAGCGGAATGAGGAAACAAGATCGTTTGTCAGTCAGTTGAAATGTGCCTTTTTATTTGGAGGTGCGGGTGGGGTGTCGGTATGGGGAGGATGGGGTCCAGGGAACCTGGGAGGACAGAGAGAGGAGAGGGGGGTGAGAGCCGGAGGGGTGGTCTAGGTTGGGGGGTTGCTGCTTTGCCCGTTTGTCCGCTATCCAATTACGTGGTCATTGCCGTTTGCTCGGGGTCGGTTTGCGGAGGTTCGGGGTCCGCCTTGATCCAATGTCTCTGGGGGTCACACACAGAATGTTCAGTTTGTTAGTTCCACTTCTTATCGTTTCTCGAGATTCGGTTTGCCCTACCACCTTCCTCTCTGCCTCCTGGGCCGCGCTGAAGGGCTGCTCTCTGTTTTCTGGCTGATTACTGGTGGAAAGCAGCCGTGTGTCCCCCCAGCTTCTCAGGATTTCCCTGTGGTAGTACACATGGTCCACCACTACTCCTAGGTGGCGCTGCTGGGGCCATGGGTGTTGTGGGTCCGGTCAACCACAACGTGTTTTTACTCAGCAAACTAAGTGTGTGTGTATGAGTGTACATATGTGTGTTTGTGTGTGTGTGTGTGTGTATGTGTGTGTGCTGAGGTATTATGAGCAGCTCAGTGGATGCTGCTGTATTATCAGCGGATATGAGCTGAGCAGGGCTGCTTGTTTGCTCAATGTGTGGCTCCGCCGCTTCAAATATCCCTCCTCTAATTAGCTTTGGCCTTTGTTGCAGTGCAGGGTGTTCTCAGTGGGCTATCTCTGTGTGTGTGAGTGTGTGTGTGTGGGTGGGTGTTTGTGTGTGTGTGTTTGTGAATGAGCATATTCATGTGGTACACTTCCTTGTGGAAAAATCCACCTTAAAGTGCAGTCCCATCTCCATCAGATAGCTCTGTGTGTGGTGTGGAGGGATATTGTGATGGTGATTTGAGATTGGCTGTGTGGAGAGATGGCTCCCCTTATACCGGCACTTATTGCTCTCCATATCTCTGCAATATAACACTGTTGATAAGGGACTATAGACCACAGACAGAAATTATGCTGATGGTGGGCATGTCCGTCAACCATGATGACTGCTGCTAAGGACGAAGTATAGCCACGGATGTAGTGGAGGGTAAACTCCCCTAACCCACCAGTCTGCTGCTATGGATTTTCAGTGTAGTGCATTTGCAGCATAATAATTCCAGTTCATGGTGAGGTGTGTGTGCTGTGCAGAGCAATGGAGCATCAGTCAATGTCTCTGTTGTTAGATCGAACTGGAAGGCTGTTAATAAACAGCATAGTGTTTGTGTGTCATATTGGAAAATGTAAGCAAGAATTGGAGACTCTCATCACAGCTTATGAAATCCTCAGTGCTCTGTTAGCTCTGTTTATGGCTGTTTCAGTTCGATTCTCCAATGCTTTCACAATAACACAGATTATATTTTATCTGATATCTATATCTCCCACATCCACGGCAATGTGGGTAATGTGATTTGGATTATTTCAGTGGTTAACAATTGAATGTGTCTCCAGTGATAACAGATGCTTAAGATGCTAAATATCTTTAGAAATAGGTGTGTGACTCATGAAGATTTCCATTCTCAAACAACAAATCCACCATTTGAAAAAATATATAAATTATACTTTATTACTGGCATGAAAGTAAAGTGCATTATGAGTTACTACTGAAGTTATTAGTCATCTTAACATCTTTACTTACCATCATCTTAACATCTTTACTTACCATCATCTTAACATCTTTACTTACCAAACAGTTATGTTTTTTTGAGGATAGCATTTAGGGTAGCATTTCCTTCAAATCAGATATCTAACCTTTTGGAATGAAACCCTCATGAAACCCTTTGTCACTGACCATTGTTACACTGTGAATCTAGGTTCACTTATAATGGTAACATATGACATCCATACCATTACAGCCAAAATTATGCCATAGCAAGCAGCCAGCTAGGCAACTTTTCACTTGTTTCCTTTTTGTATGGATGCTATTGAAGATTCCTATGTGAAAATACACTTGTCTGTCCGTCCAGAGAAAACTGGACTTACCAACGTTAGATCTTTTGCCTCTCTTGTCCCTTTGGTATAAAATGATCACAGATCAGCCGGGTTGTTAATATGAGTGTGTTGTGTGCAGTTTACTGACATCACCTAAAATAATTTCTGGCTTATGAAGTCCTCGAAATTCAGACAATTTACTCTCGCTGCAATTTGGCTGCAAATGTGCAAAATTGGTCAATGTAGCTTTAAGGTTTCATGCAGGTTAAGCTGTTTGCATGAATATCCACCCTCTTAGATCCTTTGACTCTTTCTTATATGAGGGAAAGAAATGATGATCCCAACATGAATATTATGTACTGCTCGTCTCCAGGTACGTATTTGTTGACATCAAAATGTTCCCATAATTCAATGTAAGTCTGACTTTGACAGATGGTGAAAACCAAAAATGAAAGAAGGCAACATGCAGGCACTCCTTGGGCCAATCAGTAAGAAGATGCATCATCCCAAGTTTCATGAAAATCGAACTGGTAGTGTAGCAGGAATGGCCTTTCAAAGTTAGAAATTTTGACCTTTAATTATAGCGTCCCTATTAACGCCAGAACACAGTGCCAAAATGCATCATCCCTCCAAGTTTTGTCAAAATCGCACCAGTGGTGTCTGAGATATCACATTTGGGTTAAAATGTTGACCTTTAATTACAACACCCTCAAAAGGCCAATCAATGTAGTTTATAAGGGTAGCTAGATGTGTAGTAAATTTCATGTCAGTCTCACTTATGGTGTAGTAGTTATGGCCTTTCAAAGTTCGAAATGTTGACCCTTAGTAATAGCGCTCCCATCAGACCAATCAGAGTACATTTTCACCAGAACACAGCCAAAGTGAATCCTCCCTACAAGTTTCATCAAAATCGGACCAGTGGTGTCTGAGATATTACGTTTGAATTACAAATTCTGACCTTTAATATAGCACCACCATTAGGCTGATCAGGAACTCAGTGTGAAGATGCATCATCCCTCCATATTTTGTCAAAATCAGGAGGAACAGATGGACACAGTCCAGTTGGTAGCCTCCCCTAATTTCACCACATGCAGGATAATGAATATAATGTTTCCATGTCACAGTAACCTAAGCCAGTAAGCCAGGCATCTTAATTGGACTTGGGGTATGAGTATACCTGGGTTATTCCAACTTGGGTAACCAGGACTTCTCCCTGCATGGAAATGTAGTCAGATGCAGCAGCCCAGAGTCTTCTCTGTAGGGGTCCTGAGATACAAGCACACTTTTATAAAATACGAGAGAGAGAGAGAGAGAGAGAGAGAGAGAGCAGTGGGTGTTGTATTGGGAGTAAATCAGACAGTGAAGCGCTGAAATTTCCCCTGGAGAAACAGACAGAAAGAGAGAGAGAGAGCTGCCACTTATTCTTCCTTTTCTCTGACCCTCCTCTCACCCTCCGTCTCTCCCTCTCTGTCTCTACTTTACCTGACTTGATCCCCACACTCCTACCCAGCGTGCAAAACCATAAGCCGTCCATGCTGCACACACATTCAGAGTCCATACACACATTCAGCTGCTTAGTCAAACATGGCACACACAAAATAGAAACTGAGTACGCGCACAGACATTTCTGGACCCTTTGTTAGAAATGTTTTATGTATGTTTGGATGTTGTTGTGAGGTTGCCAGCTGGTGTTGCTGGTTGCCAGATTACTTGCGGCCTAACCTCCTACTCCAGCCAGGCATGTTTACAGCTGCTGCTTTGCACATGTGCAAACCAAACTAACGATTCTTCCCTGCCAGATTCATCGCCCTCCACTGTCCTTTATCCAGCCCACTGAATAGGCTCACTAGTCCACTTAGTAGCAATTACAGGGGTTTTACAACAAATCACAGGGTCTTCATCCTCCCAAGCCAAAACTGGTTGGCAGTGTCTTCCTAGTAATTTGTTACATAACAGGATAATTTCACTATTGTCCATTCCCTTCTTCTTTTCTTTTTTTTTTTAACCTTTATTTGTCCAGGGAAAGTCAACTGACACCATGCTCTTTTCTAGTAACCTCCTGCTTTCCATTCATACAGTTACACACATTCACACTGGGAGTTGCCCAGTATAACCAGTCTTCTACTGGTGGCCACTGAGCAGCTCCTCTGGCCAGTCTGAGGATTTGAACCAAAGACTTTCCAGCTTGCTTCTTTCCCCAACCCTTCTCTTTCTCCCTTGCTCACTCGCTTTCTCTCTTCATCCATTCATACCAGCCACCCCCACCCCCGTGGCCCTGATATCAAATAAAGATGAAGGCGTTGCTCTAATCGACATTGTTCCCACTGAATCATTTATTGGTGTTAGTCTAACATCCCTGATTCCAGGTCGATGCGTCTCATTACACATTCCATTGCCGGCGGGGTTTAGCCTGGGTTAGCCTTGCCTAGTCTGGCCTGGCCTGGCTGTATCCATCCCTCTGCCAACCAGCGCGAGTGCCAGCCTTTTTTACTACCCTGCCTTTCCCTCGGCGCTGGGCCCAGACATGTGCGAGTAGGAGGGGGGTGGGATGTTTTAGAGGGGTGGGGTAGTGCACATATTTACCCCTCTTCTTGACATGGTGGGATTAATGCTTTTGTATGGAGCAAATTTAATCACACAAGATTTATACTATTAGTTTCATTTGGTCAACTTTGTGCTCAAATTTGTAATAAAAAGTTCTGTATCTGTACTTTTGTAATTCCTGTATACTCGTGGATGTAGCATACTTGTAAATTAATATCTGCACAAGCTTGATTTATATCCAAAAAATATAATTCCAAAATGTATACATGCAAGGTTATTAAGTTACAAGTATGAAAAACACATTCACCAGTATGCAAACTGAAATTAAGGCAAAAATCGTGTGCAACCACAAAACCTGAAATTTGAGTACAAAGCAAAGCTACAACTTCAATAAATGAAGTTATTACTTTTATTCTTCTGTCATCAAACTAGCTTCATACCTGTGTGTCTTTCACATGTCCTTTATTGCATCTCTGTGTGTGTATATGTTTAAGTGTGTCTGTATGTGTGTCTGTGAGAAAGAGTTTTTGAGTATGGACTTTTTCTATATTTGTGTTGCTGTGTGTTTGTATGCAAGCTTCTGTATGCATGTGTCTGAGTTTGTCTCAGTGTGTGTGTGTGTGTGTGTGTGCGTGCGTTCGTGCGCTGCAGTATATTAGGCAGTGAAACTAGGTCAGGAGAGATGGGCTCTCGAAGACGACATGAACTTGTCACCTTCAATTGCATTAGAGACTGCTGAAGGAGGCGAGAGGGAGAGACGGAGCAGGAGAAGAAAACAGAAGAGAAGAGAAGAGGAGGTAAAAGGAAGGGAAAGAGGAGGGAAGGAGAGGTCAGTGGAGTACTTGGCCTCTTAGTATACACATGTGCACACACACCCACACACAGGCCTATAAACATGAATGTTTCTGATCCGTTTTCTTTTCTTTTCATTTCTTTTCATCATTCTGTCCTGAACACTATTGACTTTCTTGTGCTCTCTCTGACTCTCACCATCCACTCATCCTGGGTCAAGGAGTCCATGAACAAGCTCTGAAAGATTGGAAGACAATAACACATGAGAAAGAGGACATATTTAAAACCATGAACGACATGAGATGATGCTGAGAGGAGGAGGAGGAGGAAGAGTAGGATGCAGATGAAAGGATGGTAGAGGAGGAGGATAAGTGAGGAGAGCAAGATCAGAAGGAATAGAGGAGTAGGAGCAACTACCTCTCATCTGATCTCAAACATAAACACATTGAGGGATATGCTCAATATGTTTTTTTGGTAAGGGAATTTGCCTTGTAAATACCGTGGGACTAATGCACGGCAGACTGGGTTTTTGCTGTAGGCCATCAGATGCTGGACATGGTAAATCCATTACCATCAAGGTCAATGGCCATTGGGAGTAATGGACATGCCATATATGGAAGAGCTCAAATACTGTAACCACTTTGTCTATAGTGGACAGATTTTGGAGAGAGCACCAGAACTATTATGATCAGAAACACACAGTATCATGTGGTTGTGCTCATATGGGTAGAGATATGATAACTGGGATGGCCATAGTACAGTAAATGGTTTACAAGGCATTCAGTGACCCTTAAAGTTGATGGGGGTATTTCATCCTGGAAGACTCAACTTGCATCAGACAGAAATGCATCAGCATGATCACTTATGTTTACATCTAACTGTCAGTCATATTGTACTTGAAATGGGTGCTTTCATCCGAAGACAATAACAATGAAATGTATGTGGCAATATTCTATTGAACCAACTAATGGTTATGCAGTTATACAGTGGGTATAACATTTCTGGGAGGTTGTGGTGGGCCGATATTTTAGAGTCAACGTTTCAGAATTTCCAACACTTTACTACACAAGCACACTACTTTTTGACTGTTTCATTTCGTTGTTTCATTCGTTGGGTTGATTATGCCAACCCTACTTCATCATTTATTTGAATGCGTTTCCATCCTATTCGTTGCATAATGTCTTTATCAACAAAAACAATCCACTTCAGTGAGCCTAAACAGTTTTGAGATATTTTGGAAATATCTGGAAAATTGAATTTTTTGAAAAATACAATATATACTTAGCTTAAAAGAAAATATTTCCATTTTTTAACATTAGATCTTTTGCCTCTTTCATCCCTTTGGAGTCCTTTAGTATAAAAAATAAAGTATTAAACATGAGTGTGATGTGCACAATTTACTAATGTTAAATTAAATGATTGAAGTTGAAGTATTGATGTCCTTAAATTTCAAACAGGTACCTCTTGCTACCATTTGGGGCTGCCAGCATGTAAAAATTGCATAGTGAAGCTTTAAAAATATCCCAACTAATGATTAAGCTTAGGATTTGAGAAAGGGGAGGCTGATCTGAAGTTACGGTGCTCTCAGTGACAGCCACCACCAGTAAGGAAACCCATATTGCCTGTGCAGCTTCCATGAATAAATCAATCCTCCCCCCAACCCAACCATTTCTGCACATGGCAAACTGGATGTGGGATTGAAGGGGAAGTTCTTCCCTGCGCTGTGTTTAGAAATCTGGAGTCACGGTTGAGGCTTTGGACTAAATCCTCTAGCTAGCTGGATTAGCTTCTCAGTGGGCTGTAAAGCTAATGAAGAGAGGGCTAAACCCATTCCTCTGGCTCAGCTGGAGAACATGATCATGAAGTGTGGTGAGGGAAGAGAGACATAGGTAGAAGATGTGGAGGGAAAGGGAAGAAGAAGGTGTAATGGTA
>CABFOQ010033725.1:4174-36687 GCA_900660455.1 Gephyroberyx darwinii
TAAACTAGGGCCCTCAGGGGCCTCAGGGCCCTCAGGGGCCCAAGGGGGCCTCAGGGGCTTGAGGGCCGTACAGCTCGTCTCAGCCCAGAGAGAAGCCGCTGATCCTTCAGAAAATAGTGGAGTTACAAGGTTGATATGTTAGAATAGAATACAATAGAATAGAATAAGTTACAATAGGCTACAATAGAATACAGTAGAATAGAATAGAACAGAATAGAATAAGTTACAATAGGCTACAATAGAATACATTAGAATAGAATAGAATAGAATAGAATAAGTTACAATAGGCTACAATAGAATACAGTAGAATAGAATAGAACAGAATAGAATAAGTTACAATAGGCTACAATAGAATACAGTAGAATAGAATAGAACAGAATAGAATAAGTTACAATAGGCTACAATAGAATACATTAGAATAGAATAGAACAGAATAGAATAAGTTACAATAGGCTACAATAGAATACAGTAGAATAGAATAGAACAGAATAGAATAAGTTACAATAGGCTACAATAGAATACAGTAGAATAGAATAGAACAGAATAGAATAAGTTACAATAGGCTACAATAGAATACAGTAGAATAGAATAGAACAGAATAGAATAATGCTACAATAGAAGTGATAGGTGGATTTATGTACTGAGACATACTAATCACGTTTAATCTGATCATGTGCGGTGTATGTGTGTATTAGTATATATTCTGATCATGTGCGGTGTATGTGTGTATTAGTATATATTCTGATCATGTGCGGTGTATGTGTGTATTAGTATATACATAATATATATATATAACCTCTTGATCATTCATAAATAAGATCTGTAGCTTAACTCTTAGGAAGGACCTGCAGGTTCCACAGGGTCTCTGGGATGGGGGACTAGAAGGATAACAGGGATGAGTGGAGGAATCCACAAGAAGGTCCACATCTGGAAATGCTATGACGTTAGGCTGTGGGATGTGTACATTGACCCTATAAGATCCTGGAGGTTTTGGTAGACACAGATTCAGGCTTTGCCTTGTTGGTGATGTTGGTCTGTCCACGCGTGTTAAACTGCTTGAACTAAGATCAACTTGGGCCTTTCTTCATTTCACCTTATTTGACCACGAGAGGAGAAATCCCACCTTTCATTTTGGCGTCACGAACAGGATCGAGTCGGTGAATCAGGTGAGCAAAATCTATTCTTTATTTTACTTTAGAAGTTGATGGATTTTTGCTCTCCTGTGACACCCTCTCCGAAAAAGAATGACATTTTTTAATGGAAGGATGGAAGATTCTTAATCAGTGAAACAAATTACGAGAGAAGAAATCCCACCTACTCTTCCACCTAGAATATGTTGGAAGAGTAGAGTAGAATAGAATACAGTAGAATAGAAGAGACTATTCTACTGTATCACATTACATATAAGAATATTTGAAACATGTTTATGATAAAAAATATCTTCAGTATGATCACTAAGACAAAAGATCAATGATTACTATCAGGCTCCTCTGTTGCTGAGTCAGCTGGGGGGGCGTGTCCACGTGGTGACATCACAGGCTTTAGGAGCTGCTCTATAAGAGTCTGCTGACAGGGCAGACGCCTTCAAAGACCCGAGCCACCGGAGGAACTCTGAGCTCCTTCTCTTGAGGAACGACTTGTAGGTTTTGTTCTGAAGTCAGAGTGATGAGAACAGTGGAACAGTCAGAGTGATGAGAACAGTGGAACAGTCAGAGTGATGAGAACAGTGGAACAGTTATCTTTAGTGTTGTTGTTGTTCTTCTTTTTTCTGCTACTACTACTATTATTACTACTACTACTACTACCACTACTACTATTACTACTACTACTATTATTACTACTACTACTATTACTACTACTACTACTACTACTACTACTACTACTACTACTACTACTACTACTACTACTACTACTACTACTACTACTATTACTACTACTACTACTACTACTACTACTACTATTACTACTGCTACTACTACTATTACTACTACTATTACTACTACTACTATTACTACTACTACTGCTACTACTACTATTATTACTACTACTACTACTATTACTACTACTGCTACTACTATTAGTACTACTACTATTACTACTACTACTACTATTACTACTATTACTGCTACTACTAATACCACTACTACTACTGCTACTACTACTAATACCACTACTACTACTGCTACTGCTACTACTAATACCACTAATACTACTGCTACTGCTACTACTAATACCACTAATACTACTGCTACTACTACTACTAATACCACTAATACTACTGCTACTGCGAGTATAATAATAATCCAAACTACTAAAGGTCTAAAGTTACAAAGTGCTGTAAAATGAGAAGAACAAAGCCATCGCATCACTTATAAACCATCACTCATAATAATAAGCTGCCTCCATTAGGGACCACTTAGTATACCAGAAATGGCACAAAACTAAGTAACAGTAATATTATCATTACACATTTCCATAGAAATAAAACCATTATGGCTTGAAAGTTCACTTAATACTTCACAAGAGCGATTGTAAGTATGCTGTCAAATGGGAGCCACGATGACAATTGATATCACAGCCCGTTCAGCAAAATTCAGAAATCACCCTGGACATTAGCAACATTACTATGGCACTGTGAGAGCGATCACATGCTATCAGCTAAATTCAAGTTTTTAAAAACTTGGTTCCAGTTGTTACCAATCATATTTCCTCAGGCAAATTGTTTCAGTGCCATGATTGCAAATGCTGGATTGCCGTTTGTGTTTAGACAGTCAAAAGAGCTTTGTCTCTGCTTCAGGAGGTAGAGGAAATCTCCCTCTCCCAGTGTGCTTTTCCTCCTGGCCAGAGATGCTTCATAGATACTCTGGGGGTGGCAAGTCAGACAAGATAGCAGAGACACTGTCACAATGATAGCATTTCATGAAAAAATGATGCATTATCCTTCACCTTTGAATCTGGAACAGCACATGCTGCAGATTCCCACAAACGCAGGGACTACATGTTGTGTCCCACTTGACACTGTCTTCTTCAGCTTGGTTCACATACAAAGAACAGGCAAGTTACTGATGTTGTCCTGGAAAATGAGATAAAAAAAGGGAACAGGATGGGCTTTACTGCTGGAAGTCACAAGGTTTTTCCTGTGGTCAGATAAAAAGTGTGTCAAAAACCCATGTTTGCTCTTTTCCTTCACACATGAAGACCTTCTCCCCAAAGAGACAATTAGAGGGAAAACCTGTGTTGCTTCAGCAAGCAAATAAAATTTCCAGAGACGTAATAAGACACAAGTGTGACTTAAGGCAATAACGGAAACCACCGCAGACACATTTCTGATTAAAGCCACAGCAGCCATGATGATATGAGAAAGGGTGGGGGGATCCATACATTCAGATAATTAGAGTCATTAAGCTGCTTCGGGGTGGGGATGCACCGCTATTTAGAGATTAAGCATTCATCTGCTCATCCACTAATGTAGTTTTTTCTTTTTTACATTTGGGTGAAGTGGAGTAAAGGCAAGGAACAGCTTGATGTTGAAGCAGCAGTGTGGGGAGGCTCTGTCTCCACGGGTTTCATCTGCCAGAAAGGTTCTCCTCTGGTCCCTTGTGAAGCAATTTGTTGAGGCAGCTCATAAATTACACAGCCAGACTTGGATGTCACTTATTAGAGACAGGTCAGATTCTGATTGAAAGGTCTGGATATAAAAAGCATCTCTGATTTGTCTCTTTCCGCTGAAATGTTACTCACTCTAAGTGGGGGGAATTGCTATGAATTATTATTCACAGCGACACCATATACAGGAATTTGGAGATGTGTGTGTGCACCTTAGAATGAGACAGTCCAGCAGCAGTATGTATTATTGAAATAAATGTAAGATCTACAATAATAGCTGTAGGAAAATGGCTATTTTTCATAGGGATGCTGAGTGTTTTTCCCAAACAATCCTTACATCAGAATTAGGTTAAATGAATCAACAGGAATTAAATGTCGACCCAATAGTGTCCAGGAGGCTTGTACTGAAGTTGTGGCAACCTCAATTACTATAATAAGTTATTTCAATGATGGAAAAAGCAGAGTACATCTCTTAATAAATAAGTACTCTGAATTTCTGGCCCCTCCATAGTATTACATTGACAAATTATGGTTTCCTGTACTTATATGGGTGGAAACGATTATAAAGAAATGATAGATGATGATTGCAGTAAACAACTGACAATTTCTGCTTGACAGTTTTCATATAGTTACACAATAATTTGTTATGTTTGTAATCCAAATATCAGAATCAGAATCTCTTCACCAAGCTGAATAGACATGAATAAGTCTTGATGACATTGGTGCAGAGACACACAGGCAGCTTGTTTCACAATACCTATTGGTGAGCATTGTGCAAGGACAGAAGGACCTCAGTGAAAAAGGACAGTGAAAGACATACTATAAAAAGCACACCTGACATCAGTGGATTATGTACTGTCTGGATGAATGAATGGATAAATGAATGCATGACATTTACTACAATGATTTCTCTGTAAACATCTGAGACCACATTAGATGTTGTATTGTGATATAGTTCTTTGCACCAGCTAACAGTGGAACGGTGAGAAAAATAAAACAGCGGGAGCTAGCATCCTCAGTGGCTCACACATAAAGTAGCCGATCAAGCATCTTCACCCTTCATCTTTTCAGTTTAACCCTTGTTGAACTAATGTGATTATGATGATGACAAACTGGGCATCAAATGTCTCTCGTTATTTCTTCACAGTCGATCAAAGACATTTTTTTTCCCACTTCAGAACCAAACCACCCTCAAAAGGAATCATAACACCATGCCACTTGAGTGTAAACTGTGTGGTTATTTGGAAGACAAGTGCGCTGGTTGATGGGTCGCTCTTCTCTGACAGACTGTGGGCGGCGCGAGAGGCTCTGATTGCGTCTATGTAGCGGTCTGCAAGTTTTCAGGAGCCGAGTTGTGTACTTTTTGCTGCTTTGGTATTGGCTTTCATAACGTTATGTTGTTTTAGCTGGCAGGCGCTCAGGTAACAATAGAAAATAAACTCAATAAAATGACTTCAGAGCTTTATTCCTGTAGCCTTTCAAATAGAAGTTGTAGCAAACTGGGAAGTTTTGAATGGCTGTAATCAACGCCATTTTACACAGGCGAAGCTTTTCTTCCTGCAACAATATCACATTGGGAAACAAGGAAGCATGCAAATCTGATTGGCCGTTGATGGCCGACGACGGCGAACAGCTCAGTTGTGGACTTCCAGTGACTTGTTGATCATGTGGCTCGCTGTGTGAATGCACTGGAAATATATTCAACTCATGCACTGATTCAGTCACTGCTGTTAGAAAATCACAGAGATACATCCTGGCATGTGAATGTACTTAGTGTTGCTTTCATTTATACACACATACTGCTCACACTCCCATATACACACACCCATTCTTATGTTGGCACCCCGGGGGCGGTTTAAGGGCTTTGCTCATTGGCACTAGTTGTGTAACATCTTAGGGCACATTGACACCAAGCGTGTCTGAACTCTGGAGCGTGTACTTGGGCTGGTGAGAACAACGCCATTTGAACCCAAGTAACCACACTGCTAAGCAAACTGCGGTGAGGTTTGTTAGGCGTGAGAACGTAATCCCAATGGTTTATGGTATTTATGGTATAACGAGATGGGTGTTGACATCTGATAGCCAGCAGTTCCTCGTGCTTGGAAAGCCTAGCATAACAAAATCAACCGAGGGCAAACCGCAGTCTGGACTGATGCTCATATTCAGCTTTTTCTTCATGTGTTCTTTACTGGTATGGAGACCAGAGAAGGTATATTACGAAGAACGCAGACAAAAGCTAAAGTTAAGAATCAGACTGGAATCAGATTGACTCCCACCCTGCCGCAAAAATGTCTAAGCTGGCGGGGTGACAGTTTACGTCCAATAAACAAGATATTTGTTGGTCCATGTGACTTTTGTTTACAATCCATGGTTTGCTTGTTTGCTGCGTGGACCTAAGCAAACCAAATACAAAAATGCCACAAAGTTAACATTTCTACTACTGTCCGGACCCAAGAGAACGAAATGTAATGTGATTGCATTTGTTTGAAGACAGCAAATTGAACTCGCTATAAGGGAAACCATAACTGACAGGCAACGGCAAACAGTGGGTTTAAAAGTCCCTTTCTCAGCCAAACCATCTGACTGAAACCATCTAATATTACCGAGCTTTGCAACACTCTCCCAGGTTGTTCAATATCAGGAAGTTCATAATGTAACACTTCTCCGTCTCCGTCCCACTGGATTATGCAGTAATTACATGAAATGAATCCTTTAATTATGTAGACGCTTCTGATAACAGTATATTTGCCCTTGGTGTAGTTTGTATTCCTGGATCCTGAGCACATTCTCCACAGATCGTGAAACTGAGATCTACCCTTGCCATTTCCTTTCTATTTCGGTCGGTGGAATTTCACAGGGGAGTTGACTGTATTGATAATGACGTGCAAACTGCAGGCATGAAACATACCCTCCACTGGGATTTGTCTTTACATGACTGGCCCCTGGAGTTTA
Source organism: Gephyroberyx darwinii (assembly GCA_900660455.1). NCBI lineage: Eukaryota > Metazoa > Chordata > Actinopteri > Trachichthyiformes > Trachichthyidae > Gephyroberyx > Gephyroberyx darwinii. The sequence continues at coordinate 10,733 of CABFOQ010033725.1, forward strand.
TAATGATAATGACTTCTACAGGCCAAGGTCCTTCAAATGAGGCTGCAAACCAAATTTCGAAAAGACAATTCCTTCGCAAAACTAGTTTGTAACATCTTACATTTAAAGAACTGTCAACGGAAAGCAGGGAATCCTAAAAAAACGGTGACACCGGTGGGTGATGGAGTACAGGGCTTTCGCGTGGCAGTGGATCAGAGTGTGGCCACTGGATGTCGAAATGAAAATAAGATTTTCAATGTGTGCCCAGTAACAGAGACAGCTTATGGGGAGAGATTTATTTGGTGAGGTGGGAGAAGGGAGGTTTGAAGCCAAGTGTTGATGGAGCGGTAGATGAAGTGGACATGAACCTGAGTGAAGACTGGCAGCATCACTTGTCTCACCCATGTGTTAAAGGCATCCAATGAACACACTTTTGTTGAAGCTTTTGCAGATTATTCACACAATCTTTACTTCTAAAACCTCTGGAGCACATTTGACTGTTTAACGTGGTACAGCAAATAGAGTATAAAGCAAAATAACCAGTCATATCAAAACAAATTAAAAATAAATACTGAAATTGATGCTCTGATTCTACATAGCGAGGAGGAAACTGTTGGAAATAGTTTGATCTGTAAGGGGGGAGTGGTCTGTAGCTGGCCGTCTTTTATTGGCGTGGAGGGGGGAAAAAAGCCCGACGCACTTTGGAGTTAACTGTTGGGACGTCAAGCACTCCTTTCATCATCGTGGGAACAAGCTCTCCGGTCGCCCTGCCCGACATCTGCCCGTCTGTCGCGTCTTTTTCTCCCGAGCAGGTAAGGAATCCATTAAAGTTTTCGTGCCGAGCAATAATCTTACCGTGTCTACGGTTCAGGCTCTCTCATTTCTGCGCTCCAGGTAATTCAGTGCCATGTTTGCACAGGAACCGACTAACGGTATGAGGTTGCGACTCCCATCAGATGTGCCCTGTCTTTCCATTCCCATTTTGTTTTGGCATTTTGAGTGAAGGAGAGAAAAAAAAAAGAAAAGTTAACGCTCACCCAATCACGCACTAACGTCGCGCTCCTTTCATTTTGCGCATTCCACGATTGCGCACAGTTTTCAGAGCGGTGCTGCATTTTGGCGCGTGGTGACATTAATTGCAAGAATGAATGTGTCCTTTTGCTGGATGCACTGAAGTGTAGCGACGTGTTTTCACGGTTGTAAGGGGTGGTGGTGGGTGAAGTGCGTGTCCTTTCCCACATTCCCACACTATGTGAGGTTTCAGCGCAAGACGCACATGCAACGTTTTAGTGAAGGGATGCTGTCACTGTGTTTCTCTTATTCTTCACTCAGTGTATGTGTGTGTGTATGTATATGTGCGCGCGCCCCCTGCTCGCAATTCCCCGTTGGCTCTCACTGTGATATTGAGTAATTTGGCCAATTCATATCGCATTGATTGACTGATAGTGAGATATTTACGTTTGCTCGTCTAACTTTTGATCGGATATACAAGTGTAATTTTAAAAAAATGAGCAAACTCCCCTCTAGGAAGGTAAAGCATAATATCCCATTAGCCATTTTCATTCAAATGCAATCCCTCCAAATTGTATTCAATGAGCACTCTCCTCTGTCACTTAGTCTGGTGAAATGATGATTAATATGCCACTTTGTAGCTTAATTTTTAAGCAGTGACTTAATAAACCTGCCACGTTCCTGCAGCCCCGTCGATTAGTCTCAGGAGGGCCATCAAGAGAATACATATGGGCCCCTTCAGGTCCTCATTGCCACATAATGACAAAGGCAGACTTCGGCCACCAGGTTCCCTTCATTCAGAAAACTGTGACTGTGTCAGATATGGCCTACTGTTTCCCACCATTCATAAATAATTCATTTTAATCATAAAAGAATGATATACTTTTATTATTGCTCTACCAATGGTATGCTAACACGTAGTGCAGTCCGTAGACGCAAGATGCAACTGATTTAACATGAAGTTCAATCACTCAGCATGCTGTTTATATTCCGAGGGTTTGCAATATCATCATGTAGCCACGCGGGTAGGGGGTAGACTATGATGCAATGTTTCCCAAAGTGTGAGTCCTTGAGGGTGTTCGAGGGGGTCCCCAGCAAAATGACTGTTCAGCACGACTAGATCTTATAAAATGGGGCTGTGTGGTCTAATGTGTGTCTTTTTTGGCAAGTCCTGCTATAAGGCATAAGGTAGCAGCATTCCTACAGCAGCATTCCTGCATCTGAGAATAGAAACCCTCCTTTGAGGTTATTGTGTTCACTGAATTTTTTGCTCAACAGCGGTAAGCTCTGAACAGGTAGGTAGCAGGCTGAAGCCTAATCTTCACAGGGGTGATAGAGATAACAGTGATATATGGAGCGGATGGGGTGGTTTAACACCCAGAGCTGACTGTTGTCTGGTGGGGTCGGGTGTGTGATACCGGAGTGTTGCCTCAGCCAGCTCCACTCAGGTCCTCTTATGCTTGGGATTTGGCAGTCTTAATAGCTGCAGGTGTATACGAGCAGAGACGCCTTCTGTGTTCATCGCCGCAGATGCCTTGATGAATGCTGTGTTGCTGCTCAGGCATCTGTCAGTCGCTCCTGCTCTCCAAGTGTAACGCTTTCCTGGCCACCAGCCAGGCCGTGGGTCTTGTGACATGGCTATGTTGTTTTTTTTACAGTTAAGTTTCACAGTTAAAATGTCTGCGGTATCTCTAAAGGGAAGGATAAACTTTGCAATTAGAATGATGGGAAATTGTTTTGACGCGCTCACAGCCCATGGAAAGGTGATTCTGTGACTGCCTTGTAAATAAGTAATTTATGGTGTTATGTGCATATAAAAAGCATATAAAAGTAATTAAATAACATTTCAATTTTGAAATATAGCCATAGTTTATATTTCTGACACTGGCTATAAATTAGGCGGTGATGTACAAGAAGATAGCCGACGTCAGCAATCTCCGACCAATAATAATAAAGTAGAGCCAGTAGCTCTGAGTACCAATCAGGTGTCCATGCTAATGTTTGTATGCTAACTGATTCTATGAATGAATCGTGTGGCTAGCAGTATGTGAAACCATTGGACCAGAACGATTACCTCTGCCTGAGTATTTAGACAATCTGATCTGATCTGAAATTCCTGAGAAAATAGTCTGATCAGTACAAATTGGATGGGCGGCAGGACAGTCCTACAGCAGGAGTCATGGAAACACACTGATCAAGACCAAAAGGGCTAGGGGAAGACGGTTGTCGTCAGAAAGGTCAGAGCAGCCAGGTGAGTTTTATAGTTAATAACATTTTTTATTGATGTTTTGATGGATGCATAACATGTCATTCAATTGTAATGTCATAGATACATTGTTAGTATTTGGAGCCAACTCTCCAGAGGCTTTAAGGTAGCCATCTTAAAAGTAACATGGACGTTGGATATTACAATGTGTACTGGAGGAGTATTCTGAATGGAGGGAATTCTGGTCACAACTTGGATCCATGAACATGTTAAAGTAGGCTTAGACTGATATATCAGCAAACTGATATTGTTGGCCTTTTATTAAATATCAGATATTGGCCAATCAGTGTGATGGAGTTACATAAATACAGTCTCTAAAACCTGCAATTACATTTTCTTTTCTTTTCAGATTTTATTAATTAATTCAATTGTTCAAAACGTTTTGCAAATGAATTCTTCATTTAAAGTCAGTAATGTTTCCCTGTGATTGAATAGGTGTGGTGGGTCACCCTGCCTTAAGGAGCATTTAGTCTGGGTTTCAGAGGACTTTTAGTGTCCCATGATGGTCTTAAAGGCCTTTCCACAATGACAATTCTGGGGGAAACACTGAATACTTGTAATTTATTGGATTTTGGTGTCAGTCCCTCAGAATCAAAGAGCAAAAGTGGATACACCAAAAAAGTAAACGACAACATTTCATCACAAAATAACTCACAGAGAGTATCTGAGGATGGGTTTTTTTCCTTTAGAGATATTGAATATTTGCACAAAATATGAACTAATGGCAGCTTCAAACCAAAATATCAGTATTGGTGTCAAAAATCGTCTGGTTCCGATGGTAAAACCATTCATCAGCAGCCTCTTCATACTTACATAAATCCCACATTTCTCGTCAGCCACTCGGTTCTGGTGAGATTCAGAGGGCACCCGAAGGTGCAGCGTGAGGACACGTGGTCGGGCTGCAGTAGGCCAGGTAAGCAGGACAGAGTGGTGACCTTCACTCGCTGATGGAGACTGATGGAAGCCTGATGGAGGCTGTGTGGCCAGAATCACGCTGAATTATTTCTGACATGGTGCTGCAGCAAGACGTACAGCTAGGGCTCAGCATCTCACACTGGGCTTGTAGAATTCACTGAATCACATTTTGGGTGATGAAAACGCCCAATCAGCAGCAGTCTCAATTTCACTCCCGCCCCCCACCCCCCATGCTTGGCGAAGTACTGTAATTGTCTGTTGAGTCAAACAGCCACTGTATCTTCATAAAAGTCAAATTGGACAGTGCAAGAGGTAAATCGTGCACGGTCTAGGTTTGATTTGCTTTGTTTTGTAATCTTCCTTTCTCAGCAGAATTGTTACTTTTCTGTGATCTGCCTTCCTTTAATGCTGCTTGGCAGAAGAAGCATGGCTTATGAATAAGTCAGAGTCCTCAACGTCAGTGCTTTGAGGGATAGGAAATGGAATTACCGTGTACTGTACTGTACCAGCCTGAACTGGGAAGTACTTTCATCTTTTTTTTTTTTTTTTTTTTTTGCTCCACCTGTGCCCGCCCCCGCAAAGTGCTGTCTATACATTGCATATGTAAAATTTAGCTTGTACGCAAATTCATAAATAATTTCTTCGTGTTTTGTTTTCCACAATAATAGTTTTCACAATCAATAATTCATCCTAACCTGACTGTGAACCCACGAGGCCCCATGTCGGGATTTGTCACAAATACACTTTAATTGCCCATCTCTCACATAAGATGGCTACCTTCACTCTATGGTCACCCGTGATGTGGGCCTAATCCTCTAACCCGTGCACCGTGTTTGCCTTTAAAAACCGCAGATTATTTCAACGTCACGTATTTCCCATTTCATCCTTTATGAGATCGATGCTGTTTTGAGTAATGTTTGTTGGAAAGCAAATCGAGGTTTACGGCTACAGTCGAGTGCACGGTTTGCGCCAAAGCAATATTCAAAGCAAACAACCACATGCAGGACAAAATAATTCTGGGGGAAAGAAGCTCCACAGCTTAAATTCAGAAACAGATGCACGGTTTAGGTCCGAACATCTGCTCGATCCGCCAGAATGGAATTTGGAAATTTACAAGCAGGGGTTTTCACTGTGAGGTGTAAGGGAAAGACGACTGAGGATAATACCCTAGGAATAAGGTGGCAGCTGAGCTTAGCTTCGTCTAACAAATCCTCCGTTGCGCAGCATCACTAACACATTAGTGGTAGTGAAGGAAGCGGTGCACATATTGAAAACAGAGTCTGCCTTAAGTCGGGCAACACCTGCTCAACACTGATAGAAAACCTGTCACATGAACCTCTCACACAGACAAACTCTTAAATACATGATATAACTGGTGGAGTATCAGGTAAGCATTAAAATGAAAATCCAAAAAAACGTTCCGGAAAGAGTTTATGTCTTCCTAAGTCTGAAAAAAGCATTATTTCTAAGTGGAGTGATGCTTTTCTTTTGGTAGGTACTAGACTGAGACGGGCTGACACTCGGTTAGTCGGATAAAACTTTGGATACCAAAGTGCTGCTTTATCTTAACCCAGAATGGCTTGCAGTCAGAGGAATCTGTGGACTTGAGTATCTGTAAAGGGAGCTTCCGTCCAACAGTGGCCATTTTAATCTAACGCCCTCACATCAATTTCTCGGGTACATATGGAGGAATAAGCGCCAGTTCTGAAAATGATTGTAACCGCAATTGCAGGACACGTTTGAAATCACGAGAGGCAAGTATCAGCCGTTGAACTTCTTATCTTTCACACCAACTCACTTACATAGCTGTCACAGTGGTTACTGGAGAGATATCTCATATATTTTCTCCCAGACTCACTAAAACAGCTTCTTCCTTACTGTACAGCGACTCCAAGAACGCCCCTGAAAATTAAAATCATGGTCATTTATTATCTTTATCTCATGATTTTTCCATATCTTATTGATTTATCATCAGTTATATTGGAGACACATGGAGAATGCTGGGTTACCCAATAATAACCTTCCTAGAAATAATTGAAATTCTGTCCTTTTGTAAAAAAACATGTTATTTGTCATTGCGTTGTTCCTTGTTCCAAGGTAGCAGTGGCTTTGCTTTGTTGCTGCTCTGCCCCCCCCCGATGTACTACTGAGGGTCACACCATAGACTCATTAATGTTTCACAGCGCTGTCTCTGGCAGCCTGTCTCCACTTGCTTACATGCAATTTGCCATTATCCAAATGCACTATGCAGTTATGTGTGGATAACAAGCCTCGACCTCCTGCCCTAGTACTGTATACCTGTACTGCAAGTTCTGATACTACAAGCACCCGTAGCACCACATTACAACAGTATTCAAGTTACCGCGCCCGTGCCCATTCTTATTCACTACAGGTAGAGTAAGTTAGTGAAAATTACTTTCCCTGTGGCACCTTCATCCATCAAATCCTGTCTTAAGCCATATCTTACGGTGACGAACAATGTGAGTGTGATGGTTCATGAATCTGTGAGCTTCTCTCTGAAACGGCAGAGCCATTTCAAATAAACACGTATCCAGCGCTTCTAAGGCTCGACACCGGCTAAATGATTGTGATAGCTTTTGACAATCAGATGCTTTCTTTTATATATTTACTAAAATGAGATTGCTAATCAAGAATGTAGGTTTGTGTGTTGCGTGTGCGTACGTGTGCTATTTTTACGTGTGGGTTAATTCACATAACCTTTTTTGCAATGCAGCCTTACTCTGTGATGTGGTAACATCACATTAGTCAGTGAATATAATGTCAGAGCCCTTCTCAGTGCAGTTCTGCAAGAATGTAATTGAGAGAGAGCCCATGGGAGTTCGATGGGGAGATTGAGATTCTCATAATGATATATATATATATATCTACAGCAGGCTATTTTCACAAATGGCCCGGTAATATACCTTTAAACTGTGAATGTGAGAATGCTTACCTTGCACTGCATTGTGTACAGCAGTGAGATGAAATCTTCTCTGATACCAGTATCATTCTTTGCAGATACCAGCAAATCTCCAGTTGCATCTGTGCTGAGCATGTGTGTAACAAAATAAAGAAACAACGGATGATGCAGTGGAAATAATGAGAGCTTCCTTACTATTAAGCAGAATTTCCACCACTCCTCTCTTGGACTACACAGACTAGCATAAATAGTGAACCTTGGCAGTCTGCAGGATGATTAATGCACTGCACACTAAATGGATTTGCAATGAACCAATCGTGTGATGAGCTGCTTACACTTGCAATAAACCGGTACATGCCTTTAGTGTGGCTTCTCTTGGTCTTTTATCCGGGAATTTGCAAGGCAAATCGCCACGGTAGGTGCGTGCATGTGAATATGTGTGACCAGAGTGAGTCATCCATCACAAACGATGGCCTTGGCTGGTATGCCGCTCTTGTGTTCGGGCCATGTGGCGCAGGCCGATGTGTACTCCTAACTCTCTGGAGCAGGTCATCTGGTCAAAGGCCTATTTGTCTGTTGCTGTGCGTCTGTCCCTGTAGTTTGACTCTGGTGATTTTGTCTGCCTGTGTCAGTGTCAGTCATCTTGCCCTGTGACCTGTGCCATTTCCCCCTGCCTCAGCTAGGCGACAGTAGGCTCTGCCCCAGCCCATCCGTCAACAGAGCTCCTCCAGACATCATATTTCCAGGACAACTTATATCCTTGTGCAGTGAAAAATAGCCCCTGACATCTGTGATTATTCTAAACCTTTAAACTGTCTTTTTCCATTACACTTACCGGGTTGTGATAGATTTAGCTTTATCTTCAGGGCCACATTGCACCTCCTTTTTCTTTGCTCTGGATTGTTTATGTTTGTGTCTGTCTGGAAAATCCTGTCTTAGCAGGGGCTCATCAATACGCTTTGTCCAAATATTGGAGCAGCATAAAAATGGCTTTGAGCCTGTGAGGTCTAATGGATTAAGACCACTGCCATCCTTCAACCCCTACCACTGATTGTGCATTGTGATTTCATTACCTACAGAGATGCTCTTATACCTTTGTCTCAAAGCAAAATTGTGTTTTAACGGAAATAGTCATTTCCTCTTAATAGAAAACATGTCCTGGAGACAGAAGGGGAAGGGTATTGTATTATCTACCGTGCTGACATACCTATATCAACAAATATAGATCGTTACCTGACCATACAATAACTGGACTATGGCTGCAACAATTTGTGGTCGGAATTTAAGCCTCGAGTGAGTGAGCATCCAAGATGGAAAAGTCATAATATTTCTTGTAGAAATGCTGTTACCTGGGTTTGACCTGTATTGGCTGTGATTTGATTAGATGTGGGGTTCCTGTCAGATGCTTTTGTGGGGGTTGGGCTGTGCCTGTGATGAGTGAAGCCACTGGCCTATGTGGTGGAGGATGGATGGCCTCAGAGTACAAGGTCCAGGAGAAATGTGCCCACCGTGCCATTGGGGGATAGGGAGGAGATGATTCATTTTCAGCCTCACTTCACCCAGGATGATCTCATTACTTGCGCAAGTGGACAGTCCCACCGATGAGAACTCCCGGGTGCCTCCACCCTGAAAAGTATGGCGTGTCTCAGACATTACACGCTGCTGTGCTGTCTGTGTATTGATTATAGAATATAATATAAAGATACGGAAGGCACAAATGGATTCATTGTGTCCTTTTAGATGATTTTATACAGGTGTGTTGAAAGTTGCCTAAAAGTTTTTTAGCCCCACAACAAAAGTTTTTCCTATTTCCATTTTAAAAATAGTTTTCATGTTTTTATTTTATCTTCCTTCCTTCCTTGCTTAGCATGCAGGTGGCATTTTGCAGGAAATGAATAAAAAGCTCCCTTCATAAATATGGAATGGATATTACTCATAACAGGCTTTTGATGTAATGCATCAATTATGCATTGAAAAATTGACACTCACATATGTTCAGGATCTCAACTCTGATGTAACGTGTTGGTATTGACCATCACAGTGATACTGGTTTGTATTCATTGGCCTCATTAGTTACCATTTCTCGTGTTTACCTCGTCTTGATGAAAAATGCACAGGCCATCTTCTGCTTGACCTGTGATTCCAGCGAGCGACGACTCACAGTGTTATTACAGCACACGCGGTAGATTAAATAATTATCAGGAAATCTTGGAAGCGTCAGTCAGTTTTCAAGCTTTGAGCAGCGAGAACGTAGCACGTCGTACCTGTGTGTGTGTGTGTGTGGACTAATTAAAATGAGGAAGAAGTTCATATCTCGGTTGTACCATGTCTCATCTTTTAACAATGTGCAGTGGAGCGAGAGAAGAGAATTTCACCATGCCTTGTCAGATGAAAAGAGCGAGATTAAACATGGATGTTACGCAGCATTTTGCCTTACCTACGCTATGTAGGCTATTAAAAGTTAAGGTAAGGAGAAAAAGGTTGCTTGTTTTAACATGCTTGCCTGTGTTTCGTTAGGGTGTCGGTCACAGCAGCATGGGATAAGGCCTGCACCAAACTTTCTTGCAGGACCTATAGGTGTTTAATAGCTCTATATTTCAGATGATTATTATTAGTATGTGGGATTCAGTTCAAGACGTGGTGGTTTGTTTTCAAGCTGTTTGACTGGATTCAATTTGCGCCTCTGTCTATTCCTATTCTCCTTCTCTTACCGACTCCAAGATGCTAATTCGCGCCCTCTAGAAGTGACGGAGAAATTGAATTTCATCTCGCTGAAAACATTTGGTGATAGTATCAAACGTTTAGAGAATTCAATAATGAATTTGATGTTTCTCGCAATGAGGTATAGACATTTTGTCCAATTTTGACAACGCTAGTGCAGCAGTTGGAACTTAGGAAGGAAGAGAAATGAAGAGATGTGCATTTAATTTCTTTTAGACGCTGTTTTTGACAAAGTATCATTCACACCAGCGTTGAAACCTGGAGTGGTCTGAAGCGGGTTTGTCTTGTTTCTGTTTGCCTGGCTGTGCAGAGTGAGCCTGTATGTACTGAATAATGCTTTCTGACATAAAGCTTTGTGGCATTTTGTGCAAAGCTGGACCTGTACTTGACCTGTACTCAGCCCCAAGGGTTTGTGTATTTCCAGTAAACCGTCAAATGTCGGCTGCTCTTTACTCACATTCCCGATCATCAGGTACACAGACACACCGAGTATCAGCTTCTGAAAAAAACTTCATCGCTCCTTGACTCACAAACTTGCCACAAAAGAGATTTTCACATGTAACGAAAAGAGAGGAGGAGAAAGAGACTGAATGGGCACGAAAAGTGACCTTGTTGGTTTGGAGCAGCCAGATGGTTAACTGAAATAAACACTCAGGGTCAGAGCAGTTTTAGACCTTGGCCACATGGTGCTGTAGGTGCAGCAGCACAGCAATGATGTGTGAAAGGACAGGAGTTTTTTTTTAATCAACAAAAAACAAATACCCCGAAATGACCTCTTTGTTTATTGGGACTTCAGTGTATCGTCACGTACGTACGCGTGACCAAAAGGGACCGACCCCCTTTACTTTTTGCATAGTTCCAGGTGCTGCAAAGTTATTTTTCTGGGATTTGCTTCTAAGATCTACGCAGAGTAACATCATCGATAAGAAATTCTAGAAATTAAATTGCATGTCGCCTCAATACATCTCAATGGAAGTTTAGATAGTAGTATAGTCGGGATGATGATTCATTTCAATGTGTTCATATTGCACTCGGTTCATCCCACAGTGAGTAACGTGAGCGGGTCCAGATGTCACTCAGTCAGCTATTATTTGCAGCTTTGTTCAGTTCAGGAGATGAAGGATGGCGACTTTGTCAAGATTGACCTTAATGTATGTACGCCTTGACGGGGATGACTCGCTCTCCTCTTACCCTGCCTTTGATTTCTTTGAAGTGACGTGGACTAGAAGGCAGTACTGATTCTCATGTGTGAGGGCTGTCTCCTCTCAGGTGCACACACTGAAGAAGTTTCTTGACTGACGTTCTCCCGTGTTATCAACCTGCGACGAGTGTGTGAAAAGTTGATATCGCTTCGACTGTCACGCGCTTGCTCAACTATGGATTTGAAGTTCTTTTGTATTTGACTAGACCAGCGGCGGTCCCTAGGTTGGTGCCCCAGGCGAGATCACTTCTGGACCTATGATTCATAAAAATATAAATCAGGCAAAATAACTGCTGGGGTATTTCCATGTGCGTGTGTTTAAGGACAACATTCGGATGCATGTTATTCAGTTAGATGTGATATCACTGACCTGGGGTGGGTTTCCCGAAAGCGATTGATCTTGAAAATTCAAAGCATACTTCATGCACAGTTTCACAGCAGTTCTTGAAAAATTCAGGATATCGGGAAGCGAAAATTTCAAAGAGATACTTGAAGAGATACTACCTCCGTCAGTTTGAGATCCAAGCATCGTAGGTTGACAGGGGAATCATTGATTTGCAATTTTAAATCTTATCTACACAACAGTGTACTTGTCGCGTGTAGATTTCGAACGTAGACATATACTGTATTTAAATAGCACAGGTTAGATGTTTGATTTGATTTTGTTCAGTCTGATTTCATTCTAAGCCTCTGAAGTGTGTATGTAAGAAAGTATGCTTGTACGTGTAGCGTAATGGACAACACAGCGCTACTGTCATCAGGGGCGGGGGATCGAATCCCATGGGCACAAGACTAGCGAATATGTGTAAATATTGTATGCACATGAAATAAATAATCCATTTAACATGTCTGTGCAGTGTTTTAGGACAGGGGTCACAGAAATGTGCTGCTAAAAGGTCAACTGATAGTATACTTGATTATGTGATTTGTCATTGTGGATTCAGGGCCTCAGCGGGACACAACTGCTTTTGATTGCATTTATCTAAAGAGAAATGTCATGGCAACATAATTGAACCTCAACCATGACTTCCTCATCAACCAAATGTGAAAATGCTGCCATGCAATTATCCCATTAGACAGGCAGAGTCCTGTAGCCTATAAAAATACGTTCCCCGAAGTTTAGTTCCTTGCTTCTGCCAACATGACAGAAGATAAAAAGAGAAGAGCAACATTTTCCAAACATGTAATCCAATGTTAAAAATATAGTTTCGTATAGCGTTGTAGAAAAGACATAGGATTAGCTCTTTTTTTTTCAAAGTATGGGATGCTGGGGCCCAAAGATGATGCTTTTGACATGTTGTGCAGTGCAAGTTAGACAGCGATGTGTGCCGGCAGTAAAGGATCCTGCCTACACGCCACCTGCAAAGAGATACTTGAAACCTCACGACTAGCACCGGGTCATCGCGAACGAACGAGAGATATTCCGTACTACGTGAGTTATGACACGTTTCAGGAAACATTCGCGGAAATATCTTAGAGTTACTTCAAGATAGGATGCCCTTTGGGAAACCCACCTCAGTACAGTGAGAGAGTTTGAGAGAGGGGAGCTGCTCTTTAAAAGCCCCCCTCCCCATCTCGGGCTCCTTGTTGGTGAAGAGACAGCAGCAGAGTGAAAGGCGCCCCCCCCCCAGGGCAGGTTGAGATAGAGAGGTGTGTGTGTGTGTTTAGAGAGCTGTGTATGCTCCTCAAGTATTTGCCACCCTAGGAAACTGCCTAAATCTCTTATGCCAGAAACCACGTCTGGACTAGACCATGGATAGCATCTCTGGTTCGGTTGCCTGCATTTTTTAAAAAACTTTTTTCTTTTTTTTATTCCAGCCTCAAAATGTAAAATGTCAACCTCTCACCACAGGTTGTTTTTCTGGCTGCTCTTTGCTTGTGCTGCACACATGAATCCAAGACTAGGACTAGTTTTGGGAAACAAACAATTAACAGTGGCCTCAATATTCTTCTTAATATTACGATTAACCTTTAAGCTCCTCCTGCAGGTTCACGTTGGACAGTAGCATATCATATTTAGTCCAACAAGTCTTGGCCACATCATTTCAACAAAATACACCTCCAGCTGAATAGGTAAACTAATGCCTCACTTCAAAGGTGGCGGTTGGGGGAAGGTTCAAGCTGAAATCCAGTAAACAAGCGGAGTTATTGCAAATATGCGAGGGCCAGCTCAAATTTGCACACACACTTATTGGTTTGACTGTGTGAGCCAGATGGAATGAGGCGAGATAATATCAGATGAGAAAGTGGTGAACCGGCTCTGCTTCCCTACAAGGTTGTTAGCTGTACTCTAATTCCTGTCAGCTGCTGTCGGCTACCAGTTCAGCACATGGAAATTAATTTAAATCCACCAAACGTAAAAAAAAAAAGAAGGTAAACCAATACGTTTTTTTATCATTTCACAGTGATTGCAATGAGCCTCGCCTGCTTTTCAAATGAAATGCTCCCTCCCGCCACAGGCATAGGCTTACACATTGCGTGCTATTTGGTCCACAGTGCAGCAATCTTCTGCCAGTCTCCCCCCGGTGTCAGACATTCCTCTCCGTAAGCTGCATCACTCCCTCTTGTGTTGCTTGGAAATATGCAGGCTTTTTTTTTTCCTTGAATGTGAGAGACAATGTGGTGTTATACCGGCGCACAAGCTCCAAGCAATTTTGAAAACAGTTCTTTTGAAATTTGTTGCACTTGATTCATGTAAGAGCAATCAATCACCAGAACAATATTTGTTAAATTGGTAATCTGCTAGATCCATCTTTTTTTAAAATTTAGTCTCCATCTGTGGTGCTCAGCGCTCATTGCTGTGGTGTTTCTCACTGCAGTGTCAATCAATTGCAGTACTGTGACGTCTTTCTCCTTGAGATTTGAGTTTCCGTAGGTGGCGCTCTTTTCTTTGTCGATTCAGCCTCAGGGTAGTTAGCTGCTCATGCTAACAACCCAGTTCTTCTTCTGTTTATTCCAAACAAACCGTAAAATGCATCACAGCAAAGACCTAACCAGCAAATGGAAAAGCTTTCATGACCAGACTTGAATCACTATTATGTTATATCAACACAGCAACACAGACGTGTATTTATATGAAAATGTCACTGGTTATGACTTAAACCTGCCTTTTCTCTTATTGGCTGCGTTGCGGTTGTGATGCTGAGCTCCTACCCAGGTGAAGACCGTCTCTTACCCTTTTATTTGTGGTCACGGCTTAGATGAAACTCTCAGGGCAGAAGCAGGCGGCGAATGTGAGCTGTGATAGCAGAGGCGACTTTGAGTGGTAGCCTATCAGAGGCGGACTGGCTGCCTGAGCTGGATGGGATTTGAAGACCTGGCCCTCCATTAATCATATTCAAATCGTCATCCCACTGAATGCCTCCCCTAAGCTCCCCTCGCCTGCTTATCTTAATATGGACAGATGAAGCCACAGTCATGTTTGTCATTTCTACAGTCGTTGTAATCACGCTCGCATCGCTCATAACTGATGATGTCAATATCCTCGATCACTAACAGACGCGTTGTCGGTGTGTTGTCAAACAGTGCGTCAAATTGCACAATTAAGCAATTAATTTGTCCGCTTCACACTGATTTCTGTCACGTAGGATTTTGAGATGGATGGTTATAGTCGTACTAACAAGTCTCTGAGTAAATCTTTGTTTTCAGATTGTTTTTGTATCAAATTTCGCATGGCGTCCCGCTTCAACGTCATTCAGTTCAACGCGGGACATCGGCGAGGGCGTCTGATGAGATTTAATTCTCGTGGTTAAAGATGACAGGCATTTTTTGATATATCTATCTCAAATATCCAGCCGGCAAAAAGAACTCTCTTACTTCTACCGAGCGACTACTGAGAGCTATGCATGTTTAGAAAGATAAGAATTTCATTATGCTTTGGAAGACTATAGATGTCAAATGGGAAATTGTCTCAAATGATTTGTCTCAGTCTGGCTCTGAATGATATTCACTGCAATGCTCAGCTTTAAGAGAAGTATGGATCACTTGTTCCTGTTTGAACACTTGACTTGTATAGAAAATAATATTGGATATGCCACTGCAGCCTGTCTGACATCTACTGTAACATCCAATATGGAGAAACCCTACTTTGGTACCTCTGCTGGCATTTGTAATAAGCTTACATACATACTGGTCATGTATGGAACTTATTGAGTGGTTTAAGATGCCTCACCTGAACAAGCAGAAGGGCCATGTGCCATTATAACTTGCAATCCAGTATTATTTGGTGATAAATCCTTGTTGGTTCAGGGAATCCTTTGCACATGTTCCGGAGGATGTACTAATAATATGTAGTGCATTTAGTATCATGCTACACTGGGAATACAGAGCTGCTGATATAATCATGTGGCTTGACACTCATCCTGATATTCCATTAATTATGTTTAACAGGGACACAATAATGAAATTATTGTTTTTGCTCTGATGATGAAAATGATTTCATTAAACTGATTACATTCGTACCAGAAAAGGAATGTTCTGAATGCCACCCTGCATGCTGTAATTATTGATGTAATAGATTGATCTCTCCTTCACCTACACCACAGGCTAAAAACAACATCTGTAATTGCCCTCCTTCCATTACTGCAGTTCTCCTATTGATGGTATTTCAGTTGCTTCCATGCAATGTTCCTACAAGTAATGAAATGCTGGATTTAAACAAAGATCCACCAGCAAATATCAGCAACATGTTGAATGTTGGGAAAAGGTCAGGACTAATGAATAGGCACACCTGTCCAACCAATCCGCTGATAATTTGACCTTTTTTTTAATCACAGTATATAACATAACTTAATGGGAGTATTCTTATTGGCACACGAAAGCTGCACTACTTGAAAAATGTCAACCTCAGTGCCCAGAAATGACACACAGCACCATGTTTACCAGCCCGGCCAGTCTGTGATGCTTTATACCAAAAGGGCGAGAGAGGCAGAAGATCCAATGCTGTTCAGGAGTCTTACTTTTTTCACTTCCTGCAGAGAAGTGTCCCGGATTTATTTGGGCAAATAGGGTGAATCTATGTATCTATTCTGTTGCATAAGGTTTATTTTCACATACAAATCTCAGCTAGTGTCCCTGTCGCTTTAAGATCTGAGCATTTGAGCGTGTGCTATAGCAGCGAATGTCAGGGCAACTGATATCAGGGACTGTTGGGGATTGATGTCTGATCAATCAATTATTCAGTCGGATAGCTGAAAAGCGACCTGCCTCCCGCAATTTGACTTCCGAGCATTTGGCCGACACCCCAAACTGAAGTGAAGTGTGATTCCTGTAATAACGTCACAGAAACAAGGGCTCAGAGCGCGGACACTCGTGGAGTCAACTGCAGTCCTGAGGACAACCCAAGTGGAGAATAATGAAGCTTTGCTGCCAGACACATAAACCGGAGCGGGCGTCGTTGCTTCAAGATCTCCACTGCAAGGTGCTGTTCCAAACCCTGCAGGGTGGTTAACCTTTTGAAAAGGGTACGGGGGTTTATAACCTTCCGAAACATTTAAACATTCATGCGGTGGCCATTAACTCTGATGCATGTTAAATCCTCCTGCACGGGGGAGAGATTTGCCGGTCGTATTTGAAGTGGTTGAAAAATAATTTTCGGTGATTCATTTCGATAACGGCCCTAGAAATTCCTGTATACATATTCAGCTTCTTGTGTAGAAACCTCGCAGGATGAAACTGTTTGATTTCCTAAATTCCCAACTTTGCACGATGAATAAAATATGACTGATCAGACATAACACACAGAGGGAATAGTAAACAGAAAATATCTCAATGCTTCAGATTTTGCTGGTGATTAGGTTGATTAGAGTTTTTTTCATCTACTCATGTTTTTGTGGACTTTTTTCTTTACATTGTACTTTGATAATGGCAAAACCTTGGAACCAGCATAACCCAGTACTTTGCTTTTGCACAACTTTAAGGACCACTTCAACATAAATTCAGTATTTTATTTGTCATGTAGAAAGTGTACTGGGAAAAAGCAACCATCCTGAGCTAGCAGTCTGTAATACGTTGCCTTGGAAGTGTTTTTATTAATCTAATGTCAGTCCTATAGCTTCTATAGAGACAATTCTTCAACTTTGGTTCACAAATTACTGCTCTATCCTTTGAGGTCAGTTGGCCTTTGTCTATCCTTTGCGGCTTTTTACCCGTCATCTGACAGTTTGAGGCTTAAAGATGGCAAGGGTTACAAGATCTCCAGTTAAAACAAGCCAGCTCACCCTCACGGCAAAGGTCATAGACACCTCAGTGCTACCAAAACCAATTACAGGGCTAGACTAGCATAGGAATTTGCAATAACCTTGCACCTGCTTTCAAAAACAATGCCTGCAAGCAAATAATCTTGCTGGGAATGAATAAAAGAACTACCATGGGAGGTTTTTACGTTCTTAGTAAATATAAACAGAGTTAGAGATTAATGGAATGGCTTGATTTCCAAACGTTTAATAAAGAAACCTGTCTGTCTTTCATGTATGTAATGTAATGCCATTGTATGAGTTCATTTCAATTGTAATGTCTAGATTTTTGTGAGGAACATGAATGTGAGGAGCACATATTCAGTATTACTGTAGCTTGGCAATGAATATGAATGTCTCTTACCTATATTATTTATACTGACATTGAAGGTAATTCTGCCACTGGCAACATCTAATGTGTTCACATCTTATAATAACATTATTATTTTATTATTATGATTTCACTTGTTACCATATGTGAGCCTGTCTGTAACATTTAAAAAAATTATGGGCTTTTCAGGTACGACTCTGGACCAAGACACCTTTTAAACATCTCATGGTTTGAACGTCTTCACGAGCACCACGCGCTAACTCACAGGCTTATTCTTAATTGCCAGCATACTGCATCGCCAGCAGACTGCACAGAAGGATACCGTTTAGCGGTAAAGCGTCCCGAGTAATACCATGATGAGGCAGCGGCGTGAATCAACCTTGTTTCATTTCTTTCTAGACATTGTGCGACATGTGTTTGATTGACAGTCCTTTTTACCAGAAATGCTTTGGCCCTTGTTCTGCATCACTGCTGTTCCATTCCAATACGTCCTGCCACCAAACTAATTGGCCTTGGTGTGAAACCTCAAATTGTTCAACAGGCTCTGACAGGCAAGAGAAAACACTGATTGGTAGAGTTGCATGTGCTTTAAAAAAAAAAATGTGTATGGAGCTCGCCACCACAGACTGTCACATATTTAATTTGAACACATTTTGAGAGCCTGATCCCACTACTGCCTTGATGTCTGTACGGAGCAAGTTCACTGAGGGCATCATGTAATGTTTTTTAAACATTCTGTCTCCTATCAGATATTACATGCTGCAATACACACTGCAGAGTTTATTATTGTAAATAACACAAAATAATGTAATATTACAACTTCATAGGGTCGTAAAAGCCAGGATTTGTGAAATATGCAATTATACTTTTGACATTTACACTTAAAATGATGTATTGGCATGATTTTATAACGTTGCTCTTGTGTCTACTTGATGTCGTATCTGTTTGATAGCTCCCCTCTCTGATTTTGCTGCACTTGGTTTTCTACAACAAACCACCCATAACTACTACAGACCCCTTCATCCTGGCTCCTGTGTCTTAGTACCGAGGACCTTTATATTGTGGATCATATCTCGTTTTCTCTGCTGTGCAATTGATCTTACACTGCGAAAAGGAAACTTGCCAGCTTTACATAATTGGATTGCGAAAGATTGCTTCTCTCCTTGAGGCCCGCATCAATCTCTGTACCTATTAGAATGAATGAAGTAAATCTTATTGTCATTTCAATTGTATTTTATTGAAGGTATGCATCAGAGGTGTGCATCCTATATGTCACGTTCCCTGCTATTATGGTGTCTTCCTAAAAGAGCAGCTAGATTCAACAGAATATCAAAGGGAAACTGATCAACTGAACAAAGCGCCTGCAGGGCGGAGGCAGGAGATGCCCTGTAATTACTTTTCATATTTTTAGAATGTTTTATTTCACACTTGGAGTAACATCCTGATACACTTTTGTTAGATTTCTGCAGCTTTAATTGCGATTTAGAGATTGAGAGGTGGGTGGTACTTGGGGTCATTTGAAATAGTACTGCATGAGGATGACAAACTAAACGGCTTAAACCATGGCAAAACATTCAGGGGAAGATTGACAGGTGGATAGGAGTTTTTGGAATTTGAGTATGAGTGTGTGCACATACATTGTTTTGTGTCTTATTGCTAAGATTACAACACAAAAGCAATGATTTTGCTGCTCTAAGCCTCTTTCCCCGGCAATAATTTCACCTCAATTCCGGTCACAACGGACTGTTGTACTGTGATCATTCCCGGTTTCTGAGGGGTTGATAAGGCGCTGCTCAGTTCATTACAGTTTGTCACAGGCTGCAAACACCGTGTTCACTGGACAAAAGCTTTGCATACTAATCTCTAGTCTCAGTAAATTTCCACGCAGCAGCAACCAGGTGTAGTGGAGTCCTGGAGCCTAAGCCCCTCAGCCTTCAGGAGTGTTCTACCAGAGCACTGCAACAGACCCTTAGTTCTTCCTCCACTTACCAGGGCTTCCTTTTCCAGGAACACATCACCCACATCTCCCATCATAAATGTTAAATGTTTCTCCCCACATGGAAGTGAAGCAAACCATGTAATTGTCTGCTATGATCAAACATCACAGCTTGAATTAAAGTACACGAGCAGGTGGTGACAGCCCACTTCTGATCTGTCTCATGAAAAAAAGAACCATTCATCCAGGTCACCAGTTCATGACAGGGCAAACAGACATAGACAGACAACCAGTGTGCTGCCCTGAAAATTATATATCTATATATCAAATAAAAACTCAGAGATTAATTTAGTGATAGTTTTAAAACATAATTAATATTGTTGGATAATAATGGATAACAGTTAAATAGCGAGTCAGCACTTCAGATGAACAGCAAATTCATAATACCTGAACCTGACATGTAATTTGTGATACTGCAGTGAAACAGTGCTTCAATTGAGCAAAAGTTGAAAAAAATCCTCTATTTTCTTAACTGGAAAAAGCTATTTCAGCTATTTCTTCATGCAACAAATGGCTTGATCTGAAGACATGGAGCTGATGGCCTGTGACTGGCCATCAGTCACTGGCTATTTTAATGTAAGGGTGAAACAGATATTTGCTCAAAATACATTAAAGCACCTAGTAGCACATAGAGTATCACAATCAGGTATATTTGCTTTCAAGCTGCATTTTTCATCCCTGCTGGATTTTCTTGCTTCTGCTTTGCTGCTGTGCTGCTTTTCTGGAAACCCTGTGTGTGTGATTATGTTCTTGCTTGTGTCATTGGCAGTCCTGTGCCTCTCACAAAAGGTGGCAGTGAAATGATGCCGGAGTACACAATGATGTGTACTCCGGAGTAGGTTTTGGTAGACTTTGTGGTACTTTGGCTACTCTGCAGTACACTCTGAGGTACTTTAGAGTAGTTTTGTTACGCTTTTGAGGACTTTATGGTTGTTGTGTAACATTTTGCGGTCTGCTTTGGGGTACTTTGTGGTCCTTTGTGTACATGTTAGGTATTTTAGTTGTTTTTTTTGTAGAATACTTGTAGAATACATTTTGTGGTACATTTGGGAGCTTTGTATTTGGGTTGGGGTATTTGGGGTAATTTGCAGCACACTTTATAGGACTAAGATGTATTTTGTGGTACACAAGATTGTTCCTTTGTAGCAGTTCTTGAGCTCGATTTGCCATGACATCTTTGAAATTGTTTCCAACAGACTGGTAAGTTATGCAGCAAAAGCACTAGGGAGGGGAAATTAGCAACTGTAGATTCTTCACTCATTTTATCGTTTCACCACCAAAAGCTGCTCATCTAAGTGAGTTTTAATAGACCTAGCAAGCATTACGACCCTTATTATGGATGTGGCTTTACAAACACACTAATCATATTCACCCAGACATTGTGAAAGGTACACTAATACCAACGTCGCCTCATTTATGCTATGTGGACTGGAGTTGATGTTTCAGAATGTAGAAGGAATTTTAAATGCTCTCGCTGTTATGAAACTGAAAAACTGCAAATGGAACATTTTGTCCATGCAGGAAAAAGTACTTTTTGATTGGTTGGGTGTTTTTGCTTCCCTTACTCTGTTGCAGAGAAAGACTTAGCCAACTTTGACACGTCTGGCTGAGGCTGATTTGCAGTTGGAAGATTCACCATTGCTTTGAAGCTTCTTGATGCCTCGGAGAGTCATGAGGCCGGTGTGACATGCCACATGCCTACCTGTCGACCTGGCTGGAACATTTGATGTTATTGCCCCCCTTAACAGTAGGTTAAAATCTGCAGATCGATCATCCTCCTGGAAAAATGCGAGCATCTGCCTTATGAAGCCAGCCCTTCCTGTAGTTCCTGTTTCTTTTACTGCTGACTGGAAGAAGTTTTTTTTTTTTTGTTGAGAAGACTGATTGTATCAGATCTAAGATCATTCCTCCTGTTTCTTTTGCTGAAATGCCCTGCCCCTGCCTGGAATTGTTGAGCCACTTTGCACCAATTTTACTGCCAGACTTTATAGATGATGTATCACATATGAGACTATTCTCCAATCCCCTTGATATTATCCCACTGAATTCCTCAAAGAGACCATGTAAGCTGCAGGCCCAAGGTTGTTCCTTTTTGTGAATATATCTCTTTCCATAGCGTGCATGGAAACCTTGAGCAACATACTAAAAAGCAGGTTCAGACATGTTTTTGGCAGGCTAGGAATACTGTGAAGATGTGTTCTAATGGTACATAGAGAATTATACATATTTTATTTTTTTATATCAACTCACCTTGACAAGTAGAGGCTCTCCTGTTTCAATCAACAAGCTGTGGCTTTGCTCCAGACTGTTTGCCAGGTTATTGACTGAACACATGTCATAGGATCAGATTACCCCTATTTTTGCTTCTCTATACTGGCTGACTGTTTGTTTTAGAAATGATTTTATGTTTAGGGCTCAGCCAAGTCTGGCTCCTAGCTACATCTCAGACCTTTTAACCCCCTATGAGCTAGAGTGCAACTAGAAATCATCATGCAGGGCCAGTGTCATCAGTGCAAAGTCAATCAAAATCACTTTTCAATCTTTTCAGTTTTTACAAACAGGCTTTTAGCTATTACATTTGATGAGGTGATCTTGATGGATGGATTGATCTAATTATTTTAAGTATTAGTATTATTACTCTTATTCTTGCACCAGTGATTGATATCACAATTAATGATACATTTAGAGAAAATCCTGCATGCATTGGCATTAATGAGGTAAGAAGATTAACCTCAAAGGAGAAGTTCACTGGATGACAAACGAGTTGAATCCTCTCAACACAGACACAGTCAGAAGGGCTCCACGTGGTTAATGATCACCATGGGCAATTTTGCCATCAATTAAAGTGACAGGAGGATGTTAGAGGTGTTTCCAGAAGAAGTCTCTCTTCCAAGTGCGAAAGCACAGACAGAAGTGAAAATGAGCCTCGTGGACTGCTGACTGCAGCATCACCATTCTCCTGAACATGCCAGATAGTGCTGCTGCAATTAAGAAGGGGGCTTGTCTAATGGGGCAGCAACATGAAGAATATGCGAAGGCCACCAGTGTGAAGGGCTCGGCACTCTTAAGCTGTGAAGTTGTGCACTGCTTCAGGCCTCAAATAGACTTAGTCAGAGTAAACCTTGTCTTCAGTGATGGCTAGCAGATCAAAGTCACAGGACTTTAGCATGGATAAAGAGCACAGCTATTCAGGGGAGTTCAGTGGAGAAGCCTATAGGAGTGTCAAACATTTCAACTTTCAGTCTATGGCCGTTTGCCACAGAAACAATCCATGTGTCACACCAACACTCAATCTCCATGCTGAACAGCACTACAGGCCCAGGAGCGGCACTGATTCACTAAGCCAGTTTCAAATTATGATGTATGATGCAATGTGTTGCATGATTTAAGTAGTCTTTGCTCTTATGTTCACAACCTGCATTGCTCCACTGTATGCTATTGTGTTGACCACTAAGAACTGTTTTCTCTGTATGTTCATGATATGTTCAAAATACATTTTAAGCAATGCATGCGCTTAAATCTATCAAAACACTTTGAAACAAATTTGAAATGTAAAGTGACACTTATAGTTGCTAATGTTCTAAGTTAACTAGCTAGCTAACGTTGCCAAATGACATTGGCATAGTATTAGCTGTTGCATGGGGAACAGTAGTTTACATTGGGCAACGGAAATCTTGCAGGTGTCCATGTTCCATGTTAAACCACTGGAACACACAGAGGTTGTGAAAACTTCTGACTATAACTAGAACTTTCAGACTGATTTGGCATCAGGACTGAATTTCAAGATTGGGCTGGATCTGCACTAGTTTGAGGCGATCGCAATGGACGGTCGACACAAAATCTTGTAGTGTGTGAGGGATGAGTACTTGAATCTCTTTCCGCCCACTTCAATCAAGATCATCACGCTTATTTCACATGTTTTTATGAGATGACATTACATTACATTACATTATATTACAGTCATTTAGCACATGCTTTTATCCAAAGCAACTTACAATAAGTGCATTCAACGTAGGTAGGCAAGACAACTACTAGTCACCAGAAATAGTAAGTGCATTTCCTCCTAAACAAGCATCTAAGAGCAGAACCAGTGCTAAGGTAAAAGTGTAAGTTAGCTTCCTACTTTTTATTTAAACAAATGAGACAAATAAATGAAGCAAATAAACAAGCGCTAAGACAAATTAGTGAAGACAAGTAAGCAAGTGCTAATAGGAAGGTGTCAGGGTAGTGTTTCTTGAAGAGGTGGGTTTTCAGCCTGGAGGATCGCGTCACTGATGTTTGCCGAGAACGAATGGAAGACCCAGTCCTCGCAGTCCGAGTTGACGTCACCACAGCATTGTCAATGGTGATGGCCATGTCTCGGTGTGGACAACCCTTCCCTGGGAGGAACACCAGCTCAGTCTTGGACATGTGGACATGTGAGCTGGTCAACTGCCCAAATCTGAACGGAGATTGGCCGGCCAATGAGAGCTGAGCATGTGTGAAGGGAAACAAAAACAGGAAGTGTGGCAAGAAAAATGCTATTGGTGTGTCTCCACCTTAACAGTGCAAGACTGGTTGTGCTATCCAGCTCACAGGTACAACTACCTGTATATGATCTTCCCTCTCCCTGCAAGTACTCCTGCAGTACATTGATGTATTGATGCATTGTGTTCTTGTTTGTCCAAATAAGCATTATTTTTTTTAATTACACTAAATAATTTCATAATTTCTTTGTTCAGTTTTCCTGACAAATTGCATAATTTTTCATCATTCATAAACGTTCTGGGGTTCTGCAGAAAACAGTTGAGAAAACAGGCTCTTCTCACCTAACCTCCAAGCAACATGAATTTCTTGCCTCATGAAACCTTGGCAAATTCCATTTTGCCTATTGTCTTTTTCGTTGCATTGTTTACATCTACTGTATTTTCCAGTGCAAACCACACTTTCACCTTCATTTCCACAGCCTGGCAGAGTCGTAACATGCCCCTCTGTTAATTGACAGGTAGTTAGCTTGTCAGATTCTGAGGAAGAATCCAGGTGGCTCCCTGACCAAATATAGACCAATCAACTAGAAGTGCAAGGACACTCTCATACAACCTTCAACACACCTCCATGCTTATGGTGTGCTCATGCATCTAATATGCTGGAAAAACAGCTCTCAGCGACCCGTTTTTTCCTTGCTGTGCTCCCTAGTTCCAATTTTCCAACTATCTCCAATGACATCCAATGTACATCTTTAATAATGAACACAACTTCTACACCACTCTCACTCCAGATGTAGAGAATTATTTATTTTCTTCGTATTGTCCTCCGTTCCTTCCTCAGCCATAGTCCAAACCTGAAGCTGAACACCTGGCAGTAATGGGGATCTTGTCTCTTAGGTTCCATGTTCCTCGATATTCTCCTGCTGAGACTCACTGAGAGCCAAATTAATTGAAAGCACTGAGACTGGGGGCATGTGAGTTTAAGGTGCATGAGGGGGAAAGGGTAAAAGAGTCTTGGGGATAGGAATACTTTAGGGGGAAAATTGTAGCTACTGATTTTAACATTTGCACTATGAGTGTTTGATTAATCCAGCCCTTTTTGGTTATTGAAGGTATTGTTGTTCATATGGAGGTTGACGGTGAGATAGTGCAGAGATGAGCATCTGATCGGAGCTTAGATTAGTTACAGAAGGTTGTATCATCATCATGTATTAATCTTGCATGTAAGGTCTACTCCACGATTCAGTACCACTGTAATGAAAACGGAGAATACCGCACCAATACCTAATTTCGTTACGTAATTTGACCAGAGGGATTAATCCATCAAACAAAGTTTCATCTGCTCTGTTTTATCTCATCATCACCGACAATGATGATGACATACACGTACACAGAGAGAGCTGTGGGTGTTTTACAACGTTCTGGCAAGCTTCAAAGCGCACATTTTACACAAACAGTGCATGAAGAAGAGGATCAGCTAGTGTGATGTTTTCCTGCAGATGGCAGAGAGAGAGAGCTGTGCACAAACTATATGGCATTCAGGGAAGCTCTAACCCCACGGAGCCCTCTCTCTGCTTCTCTCTGTTTATTTCCTTGCATTTGAAAAACGACTATTTCAGCACTTACGAGGCCACATACCCTCGCTAGCATGTCGTGATTTAATTCCTTGCAGTTTTAAAATAATATAAAAGAAATCCTCAAACACGGATCGGTCGTTATTTTTGTTTGTTTTCCGATCGGCATCAGCAAATACACTTTACCCATGGTGTAATTTGTCACCTTTTCATTTGTTTGTTTTGGTAAACATGGCGAGCAATGGACATGTGGTAATAAAAACACAGTATTTATTTTAAAAAGGGCAACATTTATTTCTTATGGAGAGGGAACAATACATGTTAGCGTGGTTGTTGCCAATT
>CABFOQ010033774.1:7259-18697 GCA_900660455.1 Gephyroberyx darwinii
CGTTGAATTTACTTTTAAAGTTATGAAGCAATTAAAACTTTACTTTGGTTTATAAACCCCTTTAGTCTTGCAGGAGACTCTCAGTTCTCCTACCTCATTTTCTTGTTCATGTTTCCATCTAGTTCTATTCTGCACTGCAGATGTTTGACCCTCAAATACATCACCCTACCCCAACAATACCATTGACAAAGACTGCCAAAGAGCAATAACTGCCTGAGAAGTGCAACAGAGAAAAATGATTTCAAGGTTTATCTGTTGTTCTGTTGTCCCACTCAAACTAATGCTTGTACAGAAGATCGATAGAACATCATTTTGTTCTATTTATCACTTCTAGTTTTGTTGATATGAATTATGTACACTAGTCATAACCTTCACAATGCACACAAAGTAGTTACCTACCTCTGTTTGGGCAACATAGTCCTATAGATATTGTGGCTGGTAAGACTATAATACACACTGAGTGGACAAAACAATTGGCTGACCTGCTCTTTCTGTGAAATAGCTGAACAAGTGAATCCTGGTGAAAGCTGTGATTCCTTATTGACTTCACCTATTAAATCCACTTCAGTTGTGAAGGGCAGATGGAGATGAAGGTGAGGATGAAGAGGTTTTCAGTCCTCTTGACAGTCATAGACATAGATGGTGAAGAATGGGGTGCAACTGAACAGTAGGAAGGTGGCCCTAGTATTTTGGACACTCAGTATATACTGATGCTATAATGTCAGTATTAAGATGCCAGTCATAATTTGGTTTTTACTATCATATAGTATGTATAATCAAGGTTACCTGATCTAAACGCTACAGCACTGAACACATGTTGTGTGTGTCTTATTGTCTGTCTTGACTGTCCATGCTGAACATTTTAAGTTGCCTGTTTTGTTTTATTGACTGTACACAGGGCTCCTACATAAAAGGGAATTTGTTTCCTCGAGGGATGTAATGGTTTAAATGCAGAATAAATGGAAGAGCCTGCCCCTGGTTTGATATGATGTCTTGTCCATGCAGTACTCAGTGAGCCAAGGGCTATAGTTTGATCATGCGCAAGCCCAGTGTTTACTTCATGGCACTCACAGCACAGAGGTCTAGATAGCTTTTTATTCCCTGGACTGTTTGAGCTAAAGCAGGCTTGGGGTGTGTGTTAGGAGATAGTGGGATTTAATAATGATGATCATCTGTTTAGTTCTGCATGAAACAGTCAGAACAGTATTCGGTTGCAACTTCTTAAGGACCTAAGTAACTTTTTGTACCACTGAAATGTTACTGTGTAATGACTGAAGCCCTTAACCATCACCAGGCTGTTGATATCTTACTTTGAGGGTCTCTTCCCAACGTTTTTACACGTATGCATTTAAATGCATCTTTATGAGAATTTTTACTTTATGAGGCTTTAGTTAGATTTTAATGACGTACTGAAGTTTGTATGGCCGGCTAGATCCAACCAGCTTCAGACCATCATGCACCTGCTTTTGTGCTTAAAAACAGACATGGAAGGCTTCAGGAGTTTCACTGGTGTGTTTCCCCATAGAGCTCAATAGGTCATTAATTAAAACAACCAACTGTTGCATGCATGCAATAAATGCATTAAAAGTTACTGGAAGTGAGCAGGAGGTGATGGAACCTAATCCCACTGGCATGCCCACCGCTGGGACCACAAACCATAAACATATTTATGTATGTTTGTTTTCTTTCTCTTCCCTGCTACTATGTTTTATGTCTCTCTTAATGTGAGAGAGAGAAGTTCTTAGAAGACTGTCCTCATGATGAGCAGCACCTGTCAGTGCCATAAATAGACTTCATATAGGTGCCAGTTTGTATTGTATTATTCATAGCATGAGCTTCAGTTGAAGCTTGTGCATTTGACAGCACACTATAGAAATGAATTCATCCAACCATGCCATAGCATTACAAGACCAGTCAATCAGGGACAGCCTACTGGGACACTATATGTAATCAACCAAAAGTCAGGTTATCACTTATTGGGGAATCTGACGTACAATGTGTCCCTTACTGTAACAAGAAATGTTACTGTGTTTTTCTTTGGCAGGTTTACAAAACCCATGAGGATTATGTTATATAATTCAGCTCATCATATACATATACTGTTTATACCCTTACCTCGACCTTATGAACATCTCTTCAGAATGCACTGTCACTATAAGATGAAAAATAAGCCATCAGTTGGCGTACATGTATTGATGTGTGTCTCTCCCATCATACCAATTCAAGACTACTTCAGGGATGTGTAGTATATAGATGTATTGTTATCCTTGCTGTGAGGGCAATCAGTGATTTGTCCTGCTATGTGTGCTCCAGTGTTTACAGTGGTTTCTGAGGGCAGGGGTTTCACTGGAGTGCTACTTTCTACTTCCTGGGGGCAGCAAAGAGGACGGGATGTGACCCGTGTGCCAGAAAACATCAAAGCCACGCACAACTCAGGCCATGGGGGCAGAGCTGGATGCCTTTTCCCCCTCTCATAATGGGGTCATCTCATCTCTTCATTACATTGCGTTATATCGCCGTCTGGCTTTATGGTTATCACTTTCTCTCTCTCTCTCTCTCTCATTCATCCTCTCTCTCTTTCACCAGACCATGGGTGTAGTCTTCGACAGAGGAGCTGGAGAACATTGCCAGCAGTCAGAAACATGAGTGGCAGGATGGAGTAAGATGACCAGTGGAAAGGGTGAAAGAGGGGGTGAAAGAGCAAGCAAAGGTAAACAGAGAGGGGTGGCCAACTACTCAAACGAGCTAAAGAAGATGTGAAAGGAGTGAAATGAAGATTGGACTGTGGGCTGAAGTGGAGTTGCAAGAAGTAGCAAGAGACAAACAAGAACGGAAGCTGTAAGACACAGGGTATATGATGTAAAGAGTGAGGGGCAAGGAGAGAAGATGAGAGGAATGGCGGAGGGATGGCAGAGGGCAGACTTGGGAGGAAAGAAGTAGAACGCAGAGTAATGCTGCCGTGGACTTTACCTTGAAGCTCTAGAAATGGAAAGAGCGCGTGCGTGTGATGAAGACTCCAAGCCGTTTAGAGGCTAAGGGGAGGGGGAGGTGTAAGCAGTGAAGCGGGAACTGGAGGTTGAGCGATCTGGAGAGTGAGAGAGAGGAGAGAGGAGAGAGGCGGAGGAGAGGAAGGGTAGAGGCTGAATCACAGGGACAGAGAACTAAAGTGAGTGAGAGGATTTAGCATGGGCTTGTGCTGACTCTAGCTTTAGGTGTATCTCTCAGGAGGATAAATGATGCCAGGACTACAGCTCTATTTTCTTCTTCACTGGAGTCTTTTTAATTGGATTTTACTCACACCAAGACAGTACTCTAATATTGGATTGCTTCTATTCTCTACAACCTCTTCTCTCTGTACATCTGTTTCATCTTGAACAGTGACAATGCCGGTAAGATTATCCTGATTTCTGTAGTACTGAACAACAACTGTTTTCCATAGATGTTCTAATATTTCAGGAGAAAATGAAACAATTTTTACTCCTTTCTTTCATTTTCTTTTTTTTTTTTTAGGAATACCACCCTTCTATTCATAGGAACACTGACCAAAATCAATAATGCATTTGCCAGATGTGTGCTGCATCACACTGAATTATTAGTTTGTGCTTTTAAAATACTCAACAGTTTGGGTTAGTTCTTCTGAATTATACCACTTTGCAATTTACAATACATAACAATTATTTTTCAAATAAATATGTAATAAAATTTTTAATAAAACCCTTCAAGTATTTGTTTATCTTACACCTACATAGTTTTGGTCCCATGTATGCATATACAACACTGTAAGTCATAAAAATATTTCAATAACTGATTGATAAGGAATAACTCTTTCCTATCGTACAAATGTCTTAGAAGACAGAAGAGATATCCCATTCTGTCCTCACCGGCAGCCTCTGACACAAATCACAGAAGTCTGAAACTTGAAAGTATTTTCCTAACAAGGAGTCTGAAATCAGTTACAAAACAGTTTCAAAGAACCAAGTTCTCACAATAAAGTTCAGTCCTCTGTCCATAATGGAAGGACCTCGTAAGATACAATAATTTAACAGCAAATGTTTCTTGTGAAAGTAACCTGCTATAAAATGATGTTACAACACCGCTTCCATTAACAGAAACTCAAGATGAAAGAGCATCAGACACAAACAGATGAATTCCCCTGTCCTTCTGGAGCAGAGGGATAACTGATTGAGCAAAGTGTAGTGGGGTGACATCTATTAGCAGTGTGTAATTTAGACTGGGGCTCAGTGACAAGATTAAGGGCGCGCATGCGCACACACACGCACATGTTTCAGCACGAAACACTACAATTTCCCAGCATACATTCTGCCATAAAAAGCCATTTAAATTTTGCAAAAATAGTTTGAAATAGAATAGAAAATAGAACACGTTTACAGTTAACATTAGATCCCGTCAATAAATATTCTGCAGCAGAATATACAGTAGATTCATATTTTTCTGAGTGAATGTTGAGCTCAAGACAACCACAATTATGTCAAAACTCAATAAATGGAGAGAATGGATATGCATTAATAGAAGATAATGTATATGAATAAAATCAAATGTTCATTCTTTACAGTGTCCATCATGTACTGGGTCAAATGAAAATATATGGACTTTAAAACAGAGTGAGAGGTGAGAATATGGTTGGGTAAGAATAATTGCCTCCAGAGAAAATGTAAATGGAGAAATCAAGAACAAATAAATCTCACTGATGATGATGTTGAGTCAGAGACTCTATTAGAAGAACTAAAATCAGAGTGATAGAGATACCCAATAAACTGATGAACAGGAAAGGATTTCCTGTTCCTGTCTGAGAAACCTTGATTATGTGTATGCATTTGTGTGTGCAGTACATGTGTGTTGCTTGTGCAGATAAGGGGAACAACATAGACAGAATGACAGGTCAAGATGTGAAGGAGAAGGAGGAGTCACCATTCTGTTCATGTGCAGTGGCAGGCGGCCTAGTCTGGCTTCAGGCGACACTGAGCCAGCCTGTCCATTATTACTGCACATGACCCTTCTCTGCTCCAGGCAACCTGGCCTGAGAGCCCTGACCAGGCCCCTGTGGCCTTTCTCCTCAGCCCCCATCTACATGTGCCTGACCTCTCACTCAAGGAGACAGGCCTGTCAAAGAAAATGCACTGCATGCACGATCAACAAAATAAACACAATCTACAAACGTTTTGTTTGGTAGATATTCTAGTACCATGAATTGCAGTGAATCCCAACCCGTAGGCATCATTACAGGGACATATTTCCCCTGTTTACATACAAATATGATCAAAGATGTTTCATTAAGACATTGCTAAAATTAGATTTTGTTTGAGTGGTTAAAAATAAAGTCATTGCATTTTCAAAATACCATCCTTTTCAGGCTGACTCCAGTCAATGTTTCATGACTGGACTTGGTCTTGATTGGCTCCCCTCACTAACCAATCACACATCCTAACATGAACTAATACATCCTCCATTGCCTCTACCCAAACCTGATGGCAAACCAGTGTTGTGATTGTTATGACTGTGAGGACTTAGTCTTCAAATTAATCCAACAAATACCCTTTTAGCTCAATGACATTTATTTGAAAACACAAAGGCAAAAACATGCAACCCTTAAACTAATGGTGCTGGTCAGCTCTCATACTCTTCATGCTCTAATATGGATGCAGTAATCTACATTTCTTCAACAATAGTGTTGGGAAATGCTGCTTCTTAAAGTAACTATTTATGTTACAAGTTTTGCAATACTTACTCCCAACAATGATGAATGAACCATTATTCTACCTTTCTCTTGTCAGAGACGATCACACCTTCTGTTTTGAAGATTGTATTATTTTATTTTCCCTACCTCAAAACACAGGTCGATCTATAATTTTGTACTGGTTTTGAAGATGTTAGGCATGCTCTTCTCAAGAATAAAACAGTGTGTGTGTGCTGTCAGCTGCTTGTCTCACTATGCCTGGGGTATTGCCACAGGGGAGACTTCCGCCTGTCATCTTCATTCTAGGTAAAGGCAAAGGCCCTTAATGAGGTTCACCCTCTACCCTGCCCAAAATGTTTTACCACCAATACCATCAGACCAATGAAAGCAAATAAAGGCTTTGTTATCACAAAAACTATCCCCCAAACCCACTGCAAATACCAGACTTGTTTTGAGTATGGGGGATTGTTCTCCACTGGAAATTCAATCACTATTGTTATTGCTCTTTCCACCTACATGTAAAACCAAATGCCAAAGTTCTCTGGTGGATGTCAAAAGGCATTCTGAGGACATGTTGTAGGAAATGGATGGATGTAGGACATCAATAGAGTGAGGGAAAGTGGGTACACCAAATTGCAGCACAAAATACAGCCCCATTGCTATAACTATACTTGTGACATTACAGGATCTACCGCTGAGCACAGTTTCTCCATTTTGTCTTTTTTGGATTATTCCATGGCATCAGGCAAGGCTTTGGCCTGCCACAGTCTCCAGTGGGCTCATTAAATGACTATGGTAAACTCATGATTTAATTCCCTATAGTATTAGATGAAGCAATGAGTCGGAATATAGGCAGAGGAGCTGCCATGCTCTGTCAATGTGACTTAATTAAATTCTAGTCAATACACTGGACGCAGAACACAACATCCAAGAGCATTTTGCTTCTATTCAAGGATGCCCTTTTCATAATGCTGCTAATTAGCTGTCGATAACGGCTAAGGCTTACAGTCTTCACAAATGTGATGTTTTATTGACTACGCCCCTGCACCAACAGCAGGAACATGGGATTTGGTTTGGTTTTGCTCTGGTCTGAATGTGTCCATTCCTTTTACAATTTGTTTCCTTGGATGTGTGCACCTTCATGTTCTCCAGCCCAGTGAACAGTGTAGATGATTGAAGGCCCTCTGTATTTAGTTGTCAGCTGAGAGAGACATTTGGTTCTGAACTGAGTTTCTGCATGGGCGCTGACAGCATCAAAGCCTTCCCAACAGTGTTGGAGCACAAGGACAGTATGTAACTGGAACACATAAAGACAAAATCACAACATCTTCCCTGTTTGGCAATTTTGGGCTTATGGGTGATGGAATACGCCAATCTACATTTGTAGAACAAACTACACTGTCACTTTAAACAGTTAAACCATGTCTCTGTCCTCAAACATGGCACATACCTTATTCAATAAATCAAGTTGTTTTAGGTCATTAAATACTATTAGCTCTCCTCCATCTTGCTCCATACAATATGTGTGTTGTATGTCTGCGCTGAATACACTCAATAGCTGATTTCCTCCTTCATTGTGGCCTGATATCAGTGGTTGTCAGAAGATGATGATTTACAGCAGGCGATATATATGTTCTATAAATTCTAGCTCTATATTGTAAGCATACCTGAATGTGTTTGGCTGTGTATGCTGTATTTTACTAGGTTGGATTTAACTGTCTCCACATGCTTTTATTTTTCAACAGGATAATTTCCCAGCCCAGGACAGGGTTTCCTAACGGGCCCTATCACCCATATATCACCAGGGAAAAACCGCTATCCTGGGCCATGACTGCCCTGCTTGCCAACGTCAGTGTTCCTGGGAGTATAGCAGGCCTGCTGGCGACTACAGACTGCCCCTTTAACCTGACTGCAGCTGCCCAGTCAGGAGAACTAGGGCCAGGCCAGTCACTGGCCCCTCTCTGTACCCTCTGCTGCTGTGGCCTTCTCAATCGCACCTTGACAGTGGTGTTCATGGTCAGCCTTGCCTTTGCCATCGTGGTTGGAAATGTGGTCACCCTAACTGTCTTCATGCAAACAAGGCAGTCCCGAACACCACAGGGATACCTGAAAGGTAAACTGGCCTCCAAGAGCTTGCTGGTGGTAGAACTGCTATAATATATATATGTATATATATACAGCTATAATTTATATTCCCCCTGCCACAAATGTCTCTACTTTTTACTCCTTACAACTGCTCCTGAATTCCACAAAGCTGATCAGTTAGATTAGCAGGTAGAGTTAAGGCAATACAGGTTTCCTTCTTTAGTAAATTTAGTAATTATAATAGTACATAGTAAATGACTTTGGTAATTTACTAAATCACAAAGGTTTCTACTATTTACACTTGTTCCTGTTGCTCTTAATTTGCTCTTAATTGGACTGTTATTCTAAATGATTTATTTAGTACAGTGAAAGAAAGTCAAAATGAATAAACTTTTCCTTCAATGCTAAAAAATACAACACTCCATAATGATTGTAACTGAATGGAATAAATGTATGTCTATGAAAACAAATTTAATGCATAAGCTGAAAATGCCCCCCCACCCTTCTTTCTCTTCTCTCCCTCTGACAGTATCCCTGGCCATAGCAGACATGATGGTGGGTGCTCTTGTGGTCCCTTTCTCTGTCTACACTGAGATCTCTCTGATGGTAACCAACGCGCCTCCGATTTGGTACCAAGGTAGTGCTACTTCCTCTGCCTCCTCCTCCTCTCTGGGTGGGCTAGTGGGTCCTTGGCAGCCCTGCATGCTCATTGGCCCTGTGTTTGCCGGATGCACCTTCGTCTCTATCAGCACCATCTTCCTCATGACAGTGGAGCGAAGTGTGGCGATCCTACGGCCACTCCACAAGGATGCCTTGGTGACACGGAGACGAACTCTACTCCTCATCCTGCTCTCCTGGGCTGCGAGCTTCCTGCTGGCTCTTGCGCCCCTTATTTTCAGCAACAACTTTACTCTGGAGTACAACGAGTGTAGCCGCATGTGCAACTACACCCCCCTGTGGTACGGAGGCCAGCTGCCATCTGATGCCAACATTCTGCTGTTATTCCCAGCATTTGACTTCACACTGCTCGGCGGCACATTAGCAGTTAACATCCTATCTTTCACGAGCATCCAACGCTATTCACGTAAACGTAAATTGCTCTCAGAGGGCAACTTGGCTGAAGGAGGGGGAGGAGGAGGAGGAGGGGGAGGGGGAGGATGCCCTCACAGGCCTTCCTTCTCAGACATCAAAGCCGCCAAGACAATCGGCATACTAACATTTGCCTTCACAGCATCCTTCTCTCCCATCGCAGTGTTTGTGCTGGGGAATGTGGTGGGATACACCTGGTGTAACTTTTCCTTCTTTGCCTTCTGGATCCTGACAGGGAACAGTTGCTGTAATGTCATCATCTACAGCGTCAGGGACCAACGCTTCAGGAAGGGTGTGACCCTGCTGTTTCACAGAGAACAGTCTCCCCCTCATGGCGAGAAGACCTGAGGGCTGTATGAATTCCAAAACAATAAACAAACGTTTTTAGGGCTGGTGTCCAGGAAATCTGAATTCATTAAACTCTTAATATTTACTCACATTCAACAAAACAAGTCAAATTCAAATATAACCAGGTTACTTAAAGCAGAAAAAGATTTCAATTGTATTGACTGAAACTGAATTGTAAATGTACTTCAAACCAAGCCCACCTTTTAGCTTTTGACCTCCCGCCCCACACCTGTGTATGGAACAGCTATCTATACATGGTATGATAACACCGTTATCAGGATTGGCCAATCACATTTGGGTCTAGAGCAAGATTATTATTATTATTAGTATTATTTGCATCATACTCTGCTGCCACATCCACTACTCTGATCTCTATTTTCAACCTATGTGACCGTATAGTCAGACCTCTATCCTGAGGCTTTACATCAGAGGGCTTCGGTGGGCCTTATACTGACCAAACCAAACACATTTCCAGGGGCTTCACAGACACTCACAGTCATCACTAAACACCAAAACATTTTTAAGTCACTTGTGGGTTTCCGTGTATTCATTTACAAGGGGTGTTGTTTATGTGTCTGGATATGCCATACCTGCTTCCCCGTCCCCATTTAGAACTGGAATGATATGGATAAGAAATATTTAGATTAAGGAAACAGCCCATACTGTAATACTGTAGATTTCACCTCTATGCTATTACATTCATTACATTCATTACAGGATCTGATTTAATTCTGTGGTGAAATGAATCTGCCTCAAAAATCTGCAATGCACTTTATCAAGAGATTATTTGAGTCATCTGCATTGTATTATGTGGCAGACAAAGTGTTGCACAGATTTCATGGTTTCTTTGGTTTTCAAGTTTGATTTTTTCTACATAGCATTTTATCATTTTATTATAATATAATTATTGCTTTATTTTTTACTAAGAAAATGTGAATAAAAGAATAATCTGTTAATTTTGGATATCTATATAGACTAAATGGATGGGTTGCCACCTACAGAAATGTACCATAAACAGCGTCATGGCAGGCCATCCCCTGCCAGCTTTATACCTTTATAGGATATAAGGTAATTTTTTATCTCAACATGTGTAGGTTATATGTCTTGTGTATTGTTTGGTACAATTGACAATATAAATTAATCTTCACCGAAGGTATAAGAACATTTCAGAGGATAAAAACTATATCATAATTTTTGAGGAAATAGTTGCATTTTATTTTACTCTATCATAATTGGCAGGTATCTATTATGGTAACAATCCATCAACTGAATAAACATAATAAATAAAGTTAAAAAAAAACAAAAAAAAAACACCACAGAGATGATGCTTATCTTGCCATTAATTGTTCTGAATTGTTTCTAGATTTATTTTGTGAATCTGGAAACAATCTCATTCCTGATGCTCCTCTGATGTGATAGTAAAATGATGAACATTGCAAACAATTGTTGTCTTATGTGCCATGAAGTGCCCATTGAAACCAATTAAGAGAATAGAGAATCCACTCTACATGCAAGTAGGCATATGTAGATATCAAAGGTGCTGTTGACCCAACAACAACAAACATCAGGGAACCAAATGGCCAAAAAAAGTGTCTGCAAAAATGAAGCTTGTATTAAAACTCATAAAACTCTATGGCAACAAAAATTGTAATTATTTATATATATAACTGCCCTTTTCCATGATTGTGACAGTTTTTTTAAAAAAATAAACTGTGTCACAATCATGGAGAAGGGCAGTTTGAAATCTATTACAACTTAATCAACTTTATGATCTAAAATAAGTGATTATTATTGTGCTGATATTGAAACAATGTGCAGCATTGTATCAGTATTGTATAATTCACATATGGTGATTACATCAAATTTGGTAATAATAAATGTATTTGGAAAGAATTCACTTGTGCATTTAATGGAGTTCACCTAAGTAACGGTAATGCATCCAGACAGCTTAGGATGTCGTCCAGCTCTCTGCTGTAAAATTCACAGCCTCAGCAGCTACACAAGCTGCAGGAAAACCACTTCAGCATTTCTCCATTTTCTCCAGAATGTTCCTCGTTCAACCCCATTGGGATCAAACTTGTCATGTTATGTAATGTAAAGGGAAGGAGCTGCTGGACCACCACCTCACCAATGGACACCTGGAGTACCACCAAGAATCAAGAGTGATGTCTATGTGCTTTCTTACATTCTTATTTTATGTATATAATATATATATATATAT